>JAUCBJ010000254.1:0-25990 GCA_032718475.1 Nemertoderma westbladi | reverse complement strand
ATATAATATATGGCTTACTCGATTACTAACTGACTAACACTACTGTAGCAGCTTAATTAATGTCTCAGTGTCCGAGTGGATACGGCGCCTGAACTTACACAATAGTGTTTGGTGGTTCAGGTTCGAATCCGACTAAAGGCTGTAGAAATTTCGCACTGTTGTGTTCCTCTTGCCTAGGAACACAACAGTGCGAAATTTCTACAGCCTTTAGTCGGATTCGAACCTGAACCACCAAACACTATTGTGTAAGTTCAGGCGCCGTATCCACTCGGACACTGAGACATTAATTAAGCTGCTACAGTAGTGTTAGTCAGTTAGTAATCGAGTAAGCCATATATTATAGGTGGTACAATACGCAGGCAGTAATATATAATATATGCAAGACAAATAAAAAATACCGTAGTATAAGTGCATTAGTTTAATCACAATGATGTACTGTAAATGAAATACAGTATTTAGAGTTAAGTCTGGTTTAGTAATAAACATACTGTACTCATACAATATCTCATTGAAGTACTTGCCATACGTAATAATATTCAATGTGGAAAAAAATGTAGGTCTAACTATTCTGCCTGACGCCTGACTGCTTTCGCACTTTCGGTATAACTACTGTAACTTGTATAATGAAACAGACAAGGCTGCAAGGGGAGGGTGATGGAATAATGGTAACCTGAACTTTTTCATGTTCGCAATATTCCATTCTCATTGACTCTGTGTTAAACAGGATTGACGTGATTGGTTGCTGCTTAGTATCAGCTTTCTCCAACCACATTACTAGTACTGTATTATACAAAATGGAATAATATTTGAAGTACAGTTCCTCGCCCTGAGCACCGTCGTATGCATAATAAAGGAAGGATAAAGTGATCTTTAGGTGCCGCTGTAATTACACCAAAAATTGTAAACGTAGACAAATACAATTAAACAGGCCTTCTTCAGTGGCTCTGGTACCTAATGAACTAACTACAGTACGTTGCTCGGTACTATGTTGCTCGGTCCGGTCGTTTTGTAGAGTTTCCGTAGTTAGGTTCATTAGGTACCAGAGCCACTGAAGAAGGCCTGTTTAATTGTTTGTCCACGTTTACAATTTTTTGTTGAAATATCTGGCATTTATATAATATAATTACAGCGGCACCTAAAGATCACTTTATCCTTACTTTATCAAAATGGAATAATGTTAACTGGAAAAGCCACGATCTAAGCACCAGTTGAAGTCAAGGCGCACTATACTGTACGCGGAAGGTAGGAGGTATTGGCGAGATATGTCAAGCCTATTTACAAAATATGATAAGGATTGAATCGAATAAGAGTGCATGGGAATAAGTGGGAATCGGTTGAAGGGGGTGTGGCGGTACCTGACTTGACAATCCTACTAATTTATAACTTTCACTTTGGTTCATTGATTGATTTGGTTTACGTTGTTACAATCAGCATCCCTGAACGCATAATAACCTGAAAATCAATGTATTTGAACCACTTTCAATTTGTTTTATTTTATATTTTTTTTCACTCTAAAAAACATCTTTCCAATAATGATCCGATACAAATATATATTTCAGTACAAATACAGCAATTGTGTTACCGGTAACTTTACGATTTATGAACAGAATTGACATGGCTGTTTAGAATGCCTTGTCGACTGAATTCTTGATGACAATAACCGCACTTATATTTGATATCTTTATGTATAGAGTCGACATGTTGTTTTAGTACGGCTTTTCTAGCAAATGATTTTCCACATTCGGAGCAGCTATGCTTGATGATACCTCTGTGGGCAAAGTTAATGTGAGTGTTTAGATTCCTTTGCTGTCTGAATTCTTTATTACAATAATCGCATTTATGTTTTATATCTTTGTGAACGGATTCGATATGTTGTTTTAGTTCGGCTTTCCTAGCAAATGATTTTCCACAATGAAAACAGTTGTACTTGATATCTTTATGGGCGTAGTTGATATGTATGTTTAGATTCGTTAGCTTGGTGAATTCTTTATTACAATAAACGCACTTATGTTTGACATATTTATGTATAGAGTCGACATGTCGTTTTAGAGCGTCTTTTGTACTAAATGATTTTCCACAATCGAAACAGTTGTACTTGATATCTTTATGAAAGTAGTTCACATGGGTATTTAGACTCCCTTGCTGGCTGAATTCTTTATGACAATAACCGCACTTATGTTTGATATCTTTATGTATAGAGTCGACATGTAGTTTTAGTATTGCTTTTCTTTCAAATGATTTTCCACAATCGGAGCAGCTATACTTGATTATACATTTGTGGGCAAAGTCAACGTGGGTCTTTAGGCTGCCTTGATGACTGAAATCTTTATGACAATAACTGCAATTATATTTTATACCTTTATGGATAGAACCAACATGCCTCTTTAAAGCATTATTCCATTTAAACAGTTTCTTACAATAATCGCATTTATACTTATTCTTGACGTCTTTATGAACGGATTCTATATGTCCCTTTAAATTTCCTTTGTTATTAAATAATTCATTGCAATGCAAACAGGAACTGGTATCTGAAGAAGATACCAAACCGTTTCATTAGAACTACCGGACTCTGTTGTTGAACAACTCATTGTCTGCTCTGTACCTTCAGTTTCAATAGGCCTACCATACAAACAGTCTGGGCTGTCGATTTCCCGTTTTTCGACAATAATAGAATCTCCAAGGGGTTCATAAGAGGCACAATCAGTTTGTTCTTTCTTTATAACTATATCGGCGCCAGATGATTTCTCTTTCAATAAATTAATATGATGATCCATATCAATATATATTAATCAATACATTAAATATAGTTTACGGTATGTCAAGCTATCTCTATTATAAATTTAAAGCGAATCATTTAAAATAAATAGATGATAAAGGTGTTCCAAAGTTGTCTGTAGCCAGTGTAATGAAATTGAGCAGGTAATAGTGACAGTCAATGGAACCGAAAGAAAACTATCAATACATCAATATGCACTACCTGCTTAGAATAGTAGTTTGAATTAGTTTGGCAACCAAACGGAGTATTTGGGAGATTCGTAGGACCGAGCGATGATGCAAAAACATGCAACTCTAGAACGCCAACATCTCGGCAATTTTTTGATAGCATTCAGATGTTTTTACAGAGTTCAAAAATATTAATCACCCACACTAAAAAAGTAGTAACACCCGGTTTCACTTTTATAACAAAATGTTTATACCGGTATGTGACTGGCAGAGGATACATTGAAACAGAGTCAGGGTCTCAGAGCCATAATTAAATTTAAATATGATTCTTAACATTTTTACGTTTAAAGCTCATCTCCTTACTCCAGGTATTGTTGGGTATATTTGTATTTTTTTATAAATAATAATAAGAAGACTGGTACAAGACTGACATAACTTCTGAACTAATCAGGTAGTACGGTTCCAGTAACCAGTAGGGTGGAGTGAAAAAAAAAATTTTCTTTATATTTAAGGGAAGCACTATTTTTCTGATGCCAAATCGGTCTAAACTAATTTTGCAAAAAAAATTTTTTGATTTCGAAAAATTCTAAGCGGGCCTCACGACACTTGAAAATTTCAAATTTTTGAGAAGGCAATGCCAGTTTTGAAAATCCCAGATATTTTGTATTTTTGATAAAAGTTAAGGAAGATGCAAATATTTAATGTCAAATAGGTTGGAAACAAACACAAAATGTGAAATTGTGGTTTTCATATAAATCTACCCCAGCCTCATGGCCTTTGAAATTTTGCAAAATTTGCCAAATTTCACCCTTAAAATACAGCAAACCTACTTCGTAGACTCTATAGTTAAATCGATTTACTAGGGTTTGGAGTTCTTCCTGAGTGAAAACCAAGTCCCCTGATTTGTTTACAACTATATTTCAATACTAGAAACCCAGCTTGCTGGTTGTGAATTTACCTTCGGATCAAATTCCCAATAAGTATATTATAAACAACAGTAGGTATATAGGAAGAAGGATAATTCTAAATTAGGAAAACACTAGTAAAACAGTAAAGCACTAGAAAAACCAACGAAAAACACTGTAATGCACCCGGAAAAAGTAAAAATATTGATCAACAGGAAATTTAATACATGTATTAATTACACTGAATTGGTAATCTTAAATGTACTCCTCGCATAGCACACCATTAAGTAATCTACGTAAAACATAGGGACAACTATAAACTGTCCAGAAAACAGTGAAAAAATGATTGGCATTGAATAGCATTAAATTTTACCTAATATGCTGCTAAACAATAAGTTGAAAGTGTCTAATACTACACAGAAACCATTGTTGCCCGGCAACCAAGGAACAGTAACCAATCAGCATGCATTTCAACAGTTTTACTGGTCAGTCGGTAGAGGCACATTAATGGTGTATTCTGGTATTAGTGTATTCCAGTATTCAAGTATTGTTAGTGTTGGATCTTGTAATCTGCTAAATGTTGAACAGTTAAAGTGCAGATGGTTGCGGTATTTAATGTTAAGACAGCAAGAGTGCCATAGTTAGGTCCTACCTACAGAGATACTGTAGTGAAGTGGCATACCAGTGTGGCTAGAAGCGCGGATGCAAGATCTAGAACACATCACACATGATTTTCTAGTCTGTTCGGTTTTCTGGTATGAATGGTATCCTTAATAATATAAATACCACAACTTCTGCACTTCAACTGCCAACATTTAGCAGATGAATTGATCTAACACTAACAATACTGGAATACACTATGTAATACCATACCAGTGAGTACCAGTTAAATAACTGGGAGCAAATCTTGGGATAGGAGTAGCGCCCACCCCTACCCTCGGGTAGCAGCTATCGATAGAGGAGCCTTCGGGTCGCCTCCGGCTTCGGCCGACTGTTTGCTTTGTTTTTTTTTTGCTATGTAATACCAGAATATAGCAACACTGGTACTACTGGCTGACCAGTAAAACAAGGATAGTAGTGCTGAACTGCATGCTGATTGATTTCTTCTTTCACCTAGTATTATTAGCAGCATATCAAGCAAATCTATTTTAATTATATTAAATTAAATTAAATAATTATATTAAAGCAAATCTAATTTATCGACCCCAGTGGATGAAAGGCGGCTGAGTGGACCCTGGTGGGGCTGAACCTACAACCAATCGATTGCAGGCCTGGCGCTCAGCCAATTGAGCTACCCCGCTTTCTAGCGAAATATAGTTAAAATTTCACTGTTGTCCAGAGGGTTTATAGTGTTTTCCCTATGTTTTACGGAGATTACTTAACGTGCGCTATGCGAGGAGTACATTTAAGATTACCAATTCAGTGTAATCATGTATTAAATTTCCTGTTGATCAATAATTTTAATGTTTTCCGGGTGCTTTACATTGTTTTTCATATGTTTTTCTAGTGTTTTCCTAATTTAGAATTATCCTTCTTCCTAGACCTAGGCCTACTGTTGTTTATAATATACTTATTGGGAATTTGATCCAAAGGCAAATTCACAGCCAGCTAGCTGGGTTTCTAGTATTGAAATAAAGTTGTGATCAAATCAGGGGACTTGGTTTTCACTCAGGAAGAACTCCAAATCACAGTACATCGATTTCAACTATACAGACTACGAAGTAGGTTTGCTGTATTTTTAGGGCAAAATTTGGCAAATTTTGCAAAATTTTAAACGCCATGAGGTTACTAACCAGTACGGTTCTAAATTACAGGTTTAAGCGTTTAAGGTGATTTATTAAATATGTTATTAGTATTGGCGATTCATTTAAAGACACAGAGTGTGCTCGGATGTACTGGGAACTACGTACGGTCGCGGTTGTATGAAACTACAAAAGTTCCTATTGAGCAAACTTCGCCCGCGTCCAATCTTCGCCAGTACACTCCCAACACTCCCGGTAAACCCGCGCAACTATCGGCGGCAGTTTAACCTTTCTTGTCTTCATGAAACGTAACATGTAACCGTACATAAAGCTGTAAAGTCAGATACGCTAGTTGCCAGGCCAGTCAGCCAGTAGGCTTACTTACAGGTAGGTCGGTTTGGACTATTGATACCAAATACGATCATCGGAATACAGAATACAGGAATACATGTGTTTTAAATTAATCGCTAATACCGTACCGGTATACTGTAATACAGTAATAGTGTTATGGTAATAGGCCTACTACCCTGCAAACAATTTACTTTCAAGGAATGTCAGAAAAACATCATTAATTTGTTATAAATGTTGATAAATGTTATTCCCTTGTTTGATAGAATATTTAGATGTTCAATATTAATGTTATTTTTTAACATTACTCTATAATGTCTTTGTCAGACATTAAATAAATGATAACTGTTGATGTTAAAAAAACGTGATTTTAATGTGAGTGTGAGTTAATGTGCGTTAGTCAAAAATGTTTTATAGGTGTTTAGTTCTAACATTTTAAGAACATGGTTTGTTACATGTCAGAACAACGTTATTTTGTCACATAAAATAAACATTATGTGATAGACGCTGTCACTTCTATTATCTAATCTGAGATTGATGATTGGCTAATTTTAAAATTCGCGGTAATGGAGGCATTTTCCACATGTAAATGGTATACAGTATGGCATGTTGTACAGTTCTCATTCTGGCATGCCTGTTAGCGAATTCAATTCCGCTAACCACCCCACAAAGTTGGATAAGCAGGGCCTTTAAGCAATATTGGGGAGTACGAGGTTGATTACCAACCAACCTCGTATCACCCCCAATAAACGGCGACGACGAACCCCAAAGGGCCACACACAATAGGGGTCAGAGGTTACACCCCGGGGAGAGGGAAAGTGACAGTGGAGGGGGAAGACACTCCCAGAGAGATGGGAGGGCGAGAATTAGGTTATTAGCCAATGGGGGGCAGGCATCCGCTGAGTAATACGGCCAAACCAGTGCAGTATATTACCCTTTGATACTTGTCATTTCATTTAGTCAACTTAGTCAGTTCAGTTAGGGCAGGACGGTAACCTTTATTACCGTCGTTGCCGCTACCACCATCAATATTTTACCGGTCAACTTATATTTTACCATCAACTGTGCTATCTGTCAACTTATCTTATTCGATACTATATTTTATATTCATTATCAACGTTGGAACGATATAACGAACTCTTTCACTGGCGGCGGGGACGTGTAAATAAATAAACCACACCGGATGGGATTCTCGGATCACGTCACAGTAATAAAGTTCCAAGTGCCTGAGCTGACTGCTAAAGTAATAAACTGACTGCCAGAGTAATAAAGCCAACCACTGACGAGTAAAGTTAAAGATGGGTCAGGAAGAAGAGACAACACCGCCGCGGACCCCGGACGATACGAACGAAACGATCCGCGAGGCCGCGACGCGGCGGTAGCGACCCAGGACGCCGGAGTCGTCAACCCCGAACGATCCGGGAGCCCAAGCAGAGGGCGGTCATCTACCAGAGGAGAGAGACGAGTCGACACACGACGGCGGTCGACGTACCGATGTCACCAGCCAGCCACAGGCCGAGGGCGACGGACGGCCCACCGGAACGGCGACGGTGGAGCCGCCGGTACAACGCCGAACACGGAGAGAGAGAGGAGATGTCGGCGACGAGGACGTCGGAGTTAGCGACCGGCTCCGACGGGCCTACAACGCAACCAGGAAGCAGTTGAGGGAAGCTAAAGATGGGGCGAAGATAGACAAGGTGAAGCTAGAAAAACGGCTAGGTGAGTCGAATAAACATTTTGATTATCTGGTGCGCTTTGGGCAGGGAGAACTAGCCGATGAGAGAGCGAGAGGGGTCGCTACGGAACTGTTTGAACTGTGGGAATGTAGGGGTATGGTGCCTGGCGTAGTGTGCATAGGGCCATACTTAGTCGATGCCCGGGGAATTAAGTTGGTGGGTTGGAGAGGACCGCAGGAGGGCGAATCCTAGGTTAACCCCGAGGATTCGGTCTCGTCGGTCGGCGAAAGTTCCAGGAAGCGGGGGAAAGTTAGTAGGACGGGAAGGTGGCGGGAGTCCGTCGCGACCGATAAGTCTGCTACATCCTCTGCGAAAGTAAGACAGGTGCTAGAAATAGATCTGGCGTGCCAGCTCGATCTGGTGGTGCTAGACCAGAGAGAATTAGAAAGACAGTTGGAAGAAGGGAGTGCGTTACAAGAGAAAGAGAGAGAGCTGGCCAGAGAGAATAAAGAGAGGGCCGAGAGGGTCGCGAGAGAGTTTAAGGAGTGTGAAGAAATAGGAAGGAGGGAAAGGAAGGAACAAGAAGAGCGTGAGGCGGCGAGAGAGGCGAGAGGGGAGAAAGCGGAGAGTGAACGTAAAGAGCGTGAGGCGAGAGCGGAGAGTGAACGTAAAGAGCGTGAGGCGAGAGCGGAGAGTTCCTATGCAGCAAACTTCGCCCGCATCCAATCTTCGCCAGAGCAAAATGTTTGGTACTTAATGAATTAACTACCTAATACTTGGGGTAAGTGAATCCCAGACTGTATAATTGTCAGTCTCTCTGTATATCAGACAATCTGTCCGTCTGTCTGTCGAAATTTAGGAAAGGACACGACCTCGCCAAAATTTTAGTTAAATGGGTTTTCCTTGTCGGTGATTCCATTTCTGATGTTACAGTAGTATTCAAATATAATGGCTTTGTATTGTTCAGTATACGTGACGGTAGGTCCGTCAAAACCCTTTAACCGTTAAAACATACATCCGAAATGGAATCATAGACCAGGAAAACCCCTACAAAAACATTTTCAGTTGTGTATTTCATTCATTATTTTGACTGACAAACAGGCCAACAAACAGATAGATAGGCAGATTTACAGACATACAGGCAGGCAGAAAGAGAGACAATCAAAAATGCATGAAACATTAAAACTGACATTATTAGAAATGTGATCACTAAACAGAAACAATTGTGCAATACATATGTTTTTCTTTAATTTTGTCAGAATGACCGACTGACAGGCAGTCAGATAGCTATAACTCGAGAACTAAAAGATATCTCGCTATTATCTCGCTTTTGATCCCGAATCCGTAAAAGAATTTTGAATTTTTTTCAATTTTTATCACAAACACGTGCCCTTAAATAATAACTCAAAGTTATCATGTAGCTGATTATGAAGAAACTCAACTGTAACTTGTTTTTATGACTCCCGTTTATTGTTTTGGTTATATATAGTTACAACCCACTGAAAGATTAACCTGCTCCTGTACTTTGAAGGTGTCTAGTCTAACCCTACTAAATCGATCATTGTGGTTCGAATGAGCCTAAAGGCAATGCAATAATAGGTGTACCAGGAGTTGGTCACCACCAAACTTGAGGATATAGGCGCTCATACCACATAGCCGCATCCGCATCAGTTAAAACCTCCAGTCAAGTGTGGCGCCTCTTAGGCAAAACTCATTCAAATTTTCAGAAGCTTTCTTTGCCATGTTTTTGTGCTATTTGAAACATTATTTTGAGGTAAAAATAGATTTTTACCTAAAATAAGAACCACCCTACTGCTTTTGTCTGTTATCGGATAGGCTAATTAGCACTTATAGCAGGTAAACATTGCCTGCGGGCGATGGGCGAAGGGTTTGCACCCAACACCAACAGTAAAAGTTGCTGTTGCAGTGGGATAAACTATAAAGGTACAGGTCAATCATGTTACAGAACAAAAGGGAGATTGTGGGCGTTCTAGATTAGGAAAACAACAATGAATAAAAATTATCAGCAGGATATTTAATGTATTTATTGCTTAGAATCAACAAGTGTTCGCGCTTTTAGCCCTTTAGCAGTTTAACCTGCCAATTTTAGGTGTCTTTTTGTATATCAATTATTTAATGTACTGAAGGTACATCAGCCGAAGCCAGCCTGTGCGCGACCATTCACCCACAGTTAAGGGAGACTGGATTCGGATGCTTTGATAGTGATTGCAGTGTAGACCTACTGTATTATTCGATTGATCGTTAATATATAATCTCTGACAATATATTTACTTTCGGGGAAATATTAACAGTTCCTTTAGGACGTGGCACTTTAAGTATAAAACAGAGTTATGACTTATACTAATCACAACTGGATGGCTACTGAGTTTCGTAAAAGGCGCATTCTTTAGGAGATGCTTTATTAACCTTCACACTACTTCACACGACTTCACACTAGTTCACACTACTGCGCACTGATCTGCCGACCGTCACTGAATTTGATCATATATAGGAGGATCGCAACTGACACATGTAGGGATTATGAAATAGCATTCAATTCACACAAAAACCACTATAATGTAAGTCACAGTTGCTACCGATAAACCTGTTCCTCTAAACTTTAGTAATCAAAGAGATTGGGGGTTTTATGATTATTCATCGGTATTCTCCAAATATATCAGCAATATATACCAACATAACACAGTAACACCAATTAATAACAGAATCAAATAATGCGGTGAACAGTCAGTATGTGTAGTTGAATCGCGTTGCGTGATGCCGTGATGTGGCGGTGTGCTGCGCCGTGAGTCTGCTGTGTGCTATGTTAATAGTTTTACGTTCCTTTGATCAAAGCCATCTGATGTTTCTGAGGTTTAGGTCAAAGTCTGAAACTTCCACAGAAGTACAGAAGAATCCTAAGCCGGTGTTCTGGGCTTAGAAAGATACACACTGACTGAATTGCATGAGTTTCTATAGGCACTGTCCAAGATAAAATGAAAATAGCTCTGATTGGTCGAGCGAGCCTGAACAAAGAAAGCCAAAAGCTCCACGTCGACATATCAGCTGATAGATGTCGTCATCTGAACTATACTGTATTAAGAGTATTTTGGCGTATTGCGGCATGAAATGGCTTGTTATGTCCGCTAAAGTACACATACAGAAAAATGGCTTTTTATGTCCACTAAAACACCTACACAGTAAGAAAACGGCTTTTTATGTCCGCTAAAACACCTAAAGAGTACTTTGCGGGGAAAATGACTAGCTAGATCCGCAAAAGCCTTTACACCGCTCCCAGAAAATGGGATTTAATTCTATAAAATATAAAAAATCACAGTTTCTAAAATATAAAAATACTCTAAACAGTTAGTCCTTCTTACGCGAACAGCGTTTACGCAGTTTTTTGAGGCTAGCAAGAGTCCTTTTCTCTTTGGGGCGAGCCACTTTACTAGGAGGGCTATAACTCCTGGGTGTAGGGTGCAATACAATTGCATCGGAAGGTTTAGGATGACGGTCGGTGTATCCGCCGGTCGAGGTACCCGGTTGATCGGTATCAACCTCAGTGGAACGAGGTCGAACAACCTTCAGAGCACGTTTCAAGACAGCAGCTCTTACTGGTCCCTGACGATTCGTCTGCACAAGAGCGGTAGGTGGACCGTGTGTAGTGAGAAATTTCCTCGGTTTGATGGTTCTTTCCGACTCGAGTTCTCGGGCTCTGTCGAAATCGATATGCTTCTCCTTGAGCTGATTTTCCTCCGCTTGTCGTTGGAAGCATTCGTCTAAAACTCGTTTAGAGAGTAGGGTCGTCCAAGTTCGATATCTTCTTAGAGATTCTGGATTTCCCGATCGAACTGATATAAAGCTAATTCGTTTACCGCTTGGACTTGTTGCTGCAATTTACGTTTTTCTAAGCAATCGTAGGTTCCTTTTCCCATCTTTTATCGAATAGTGTCTAACGCGTGCGTACAATTTTCTCCTCCACTTCGGTGACAGATTATATCGGGTTAAACAGGGACGATTATACGGTTGAATGGCGATATTAGGTGTCCGCGTCCCAATCCGGATAGGTAAGATGGGCGAATATTTAGGGAGCCCACAACCGGAGTGCCACCGACTAATTGTTCGGGTAACACTAGATCTTTGAACAGTGAGTACAGCTCGGGAGGATCCGTGATACTATTAGGATCAAGAGTCTGAGGTCTCACCAGGGAATGAGGAGGTCTGACCGAGTATTCCAGAACTCTGATCATAGGTTTATTTAAGGATCGTTTGAGTCGAACGAGCGTAGGTGATACGTTGAACAAGTTTCTCTCGAAACTACTGTAAATATAGCGAGTAAAACTGTGTTTAGCGCAACGTCTCCGCAGATGTTTATGTCTTTCCGTGTGTTGGTTGGGTCTAGGGCATTCATCGTAATAATACCAAAGACGCACGTCTTGTAGGGGAAACGCGGGTGATCTTTCTCCAGTTTTACAATGTCTCTCTCAAGAATTCCAAATATACGTTGAAGTCACTGTGTTTATCAGGTTCTTCAACGTCTTCTCTTTCGAGTCGATTTCGAATAGAATTTTCGCATTCGATTTTCAGTTTATCGTTCCGACTCTGCTGGGTAGGATATTTAAACAGGGCCATTTCCCTTTCGGTGTCGACATCGTCCGTATTGTGTAAATCGATAGGATGACCAGTAGTTAAGAAGTCCATATGCGTACCATTACGATGCGTATAGCGAGCAGTGAATTTTCGATAGTCCAATTCACGAGTGAGTTGCTCCTGGGACATTGGCGGTTCGATATAACGACCATAGTCCTCCATAGTAGTTGGACCAGCGTCGCCGCGTATTAAGCTATCAACAAATGCTTGCAACGGTAGAGTATATCGCTCCCTGATACCAAGATCATCTTCTATCAACTCAGTCATAGCTGCTATTTGAGTTTATCAATATTATAATGAGTTTATAATTAGGCTAGCGGGCGTCGCTGCCTACCCCTCACGGCCCTCGGACAGCGCAAGATCCTCAGCGCCGATGTACTTTCGCCGATGTGCCTATCGCCAACATAGTAGCTGCACAACGACCACAACACCCAGCGCGAGTCACTCCACTGTCCGTCCCAAGGGCTAAGATTTACTTCAGGTTCTTACTGCAGAGGTAGGGCTACTTTCACAATTGCGACTCGCTACTGTAAACACACTTTAGTAGTAACATTCACCTATAAATGCACAAATTCCACACAACTGTCACAAATTGTACACATTCGGGCCATTTGTCCGTTAGTCAAGTGCCTTCCAGAATGCCACGTTATTATTGGGTATCCTTGGATACTAGCAGTGTGCTATTTATTCCTTATGCTATTCAATGGGGCAAGCTTTATTGTTCTTTTAACTCACTTCTAATTCTAGCGTGGTTGTTGCCATGGTGACATTATGGAAAGCTAGCAGTAGAATTAGGGTAATTCTCATGCATACAGATCTGGGATGCTATTTAATAGTAATTCTTTAATTGTCAAAATTCCTCTTTATACATGATTTTATGAATTTTATCGGCTATTGACTATATTGGAGATTCTCGCACACTAATGTGGTTACTGTGGTTACTCTATTGTATTTATTTGAAAGATTTTATAAATATTAATAGTTAATATTTAAGATGGGCACCGGTTTATTCCAGAACTTGTCTGGGGACGTTAACCACTGATTCTAGAATTTTGTCTTTTAAGTATATCGGTGGGTGCCGCGATATCTTAATCGACTAGAATTACAGATGGTCAAAGGGTTTAACAGATTTATTTTGCGTTTTACGCTACTGTTAAAAGGACATCACGCTACTATATGTATTATTTAATATACGGTATGAGAGCAATATTGCAAGAAACAATGTCAGTGAGAAGAGGCAAGTCGTTTCCAAGGTCTACCCATAGCTTGGTTTAGCTGAGACAGGAGGATCTGAACTTTGCATTCCTAATACTCTACTTACCAATAATACTTAAATATAGTAGGAGCTTTATTGTACTTTAATAAGTACGGACATTTCATCTTACTATAGTCACGTATTTATAATATGATACGGACAGTAAGGAAAGAGAAAAATAATTATTTCTCGCCGTTGCACTAAATATATAATATAATATAAGTAAGTAAGTAATAAACATTAATATATATTGCACTAATCTACTAAATAATCGCTAAAATAACATTCTACTAAATAAAATTAAAGAAAACGATTATAATAAATTTGCATAATAATACATACATAAATATAAAATAATAAAAACAAATATAAAATAATAATATAGTCACACACCCACTCCAGACGCTGTTACGTTGGGGAGTCCCTAGATGTTTGTTGGATTAGGGAGGTGGTCGTGGGAAGAGTATCTTGCCTTCCATAGTTTCCGGAGAGTTCTCTGTCTCTTTCCAGTAAACATAAACGACCAACTGGGCGATTGAGCTGCTGTGTCTCGAAGACAATTCCCAGTTTCTTAAAGTTACGTCGCATGACGACGAGTTCTACCGATCGCACCAAACCATCATCCGAGATATGAGTCTCGATGATACGACCTGTCTGCCACCGCTTACGTGGAAGATCTGAATCCACAATAAGGACCATGTCTCCGGCACTGACGTTTTCTTGCTGCGCAAACCACTTAGTTCGAAGTTGTAGCGTAGGCAGATAATGTTTTTCGAAATGGTCAGCAAAACGACGGGATAACAACTGCATAAGTTGCCAAGTTTGCTGGCAGTATTCGTTTCCGTCCATGATTTCCGATCGTGGGAGCATGGCTACAGGTTTCTTCAGTAGGAAGTGCGCGGGTGTTAGCGCTTCCAGGGAGTCGGGACTCAATGAGACTGGCATAAGCGGTCTCTCGTTGAGATAGGCGGCGATTTCCTCCATTAACGTCCGCAAAAGTTCATCGGTGAGATACGCGCGGCACGGCACTATAAAGTGAAATGTGGTCTTCACGCTCCTGATTAATCTCTCCCAACTTCCTCCCCACCAAGGGGCGTCGGCGGCGTTGAAGGTCCAGCTAGACGCTGTTACCCTTAGCTGATCGTCCACCTGTCTTTGGTTCCAATCTTTGATGTAAGCCTTGATTTCATTGTTGGTGCCAATGAAGTTCGTTCCCTTATCAGATCTCATCGTATTACTAGTTCCAAAGCGAGCGATCTGTCGGCGTAAGCTCAGTATAAAGCTGTTGGTAGATAGATCATTCACCATATCGAGATGGATAGCTCTACAAGTCATACAGACAAAGAGGACGCACCATCGCTTGACTATAGTCCTAGCACGATATACTTCAATAGGGCCAAATAAATCCACACCGGTATTAGTAAAGGGTGGTTCATAGAAGCTTACTCGTTCCCTAGGTTATTCTGCCTCTCGCTGTGTTAAAGGCCTACTGAATGCTTTCCTACAGGGGATACAGTTCCTAAGAACTTGGTTCAGAGCTCTACGGGGTTTATGAAAATAATAGCGAGTTCGAATTTCACTAAGAACTCGTTCTCTACCAGCATGGTAAAGCTTACTGTGAACATCTACAATCATTTTGATTTGTATTTCAAGATTTCTAATGAGTATGGGGAACTTAGTGTCAAAGGATAATGGAGCATTAGTTAGTCTTCCTCCAACACGTATCAACCCATCTATCATTGTGCTAGAGAAACGATCCCTTAAGCGCATCTGTAGATTTCTCAACAACAGGAAATACTTATCGGAATCCTCATAGCATTGCAGGAGTCTCAGTATCTGCTTATTGGTTTCTTTATGCTCCTGGTAGCTGATTTTCTCCTTCAGAAATCTTTCTGATATCTTGTATTTGGGAAGATCTTTAACAACATGGATGTGCGCAGATGTCGGTGGAGCGGTATCGCTAGCGATCTTCGTCCTGGAGTAGTTACAAAGCCGATTCCAGGTTAGAGGTCCGATTAGAGGTAACCAAGGCGACCTTAATTCCATCCGGAGTTTCAACCCTCAGGTAGGCTACTATACCTATTCCCATGTCGCTGGCGTCTCCAAACACATGGAGTTGATAGGAATACGTGGGGAGAACGTGACCAAATTAAGAACGGGAAATCGTAAAATTCTCGATGGATGGTAGAGAATCTTCCCATTTCATCCACTTCTTTAGTAGTTCTCCCTTAAGTGGATCGTCCCACGAGTGGTTTTCAAGCCACATTTGTTGTACTAAACTCCGAGCAATCAATATAACTGGACTAATAAATCCCAATGGATCGAAATAAGTGCTCAGGATACTTAGACAAATCCGTTTCGTTCGAATTGGATTATCTCCCTGTTTTAGCTGGAAAAACAGGATATCTCTCTCCGTGTCCCATTTCAAACCAAGCATCTTGGTTTCTGGAAGATCGTCCTTGATTAGGTCTAGATCTTTAACTCCTCGGTCTTCTACCGGGATCGATTCCAGAAACTCACGGGAGTTGCTGGTGAATTTAGTTAATCGAAATCCACCTCTTTTTAAGCACTCTACCGTTCCTTTGGCGACATCAATGGCTTCTTCCACCGATGGGAGGGACTTTAAATTGTCGTCCATGTATATATCCCGTTTGATGTTGTCGATAACCTCTTTGGAGAAGGCGTCCCGGTTGTCATCAGCAGTGGTACGCACTATTGAGCAGGCGTTTGAGGGGCTCGAGATGATCCCAAAAGCCTGGATGGTCATCCAGTACTCCACCGGTTTCTGGTTGAGGTCTCCTTCAGGCCACCACAGAAATCGTAGGCTGTCTCGATCCCTATCCAGCACCTTAACTTGTAAGAACATGCCTTCTATATCCGAGGCAAAGGCGATCAAATATTGTCGTAATCTTAAGAGTATTCCCAACAAGGATTGGAGTAAGTTGGGTCCCGGCAACAACTCCGAATTAAGTGATTGGCCCATGTATAGGGCGGAGCCGTCAAATACTACCCAAACTTCGTTGGGTTTACCGGGTTTGTGAACGTAATGATGGGTTAAATAGTACGTTCTCTCAGTTATGGGTGTTTCTTCCGGTACTCGCTCCGCATATCCCTTATTTATGAATTTCGTCAGCTGTGTCTTGTACATCTCTTTTGCTGAAGCATTTGCCGTAAGGCGTCGATGTAATTGCGCGATTCTTTTCTCCGCCAAGGGTCAGTTGTTTATAAAATTAGGTTCTCGTTTTCGAAATGGCAGACCAATTTCATACCTCCCTTGATCTTTAAGGAAACGTGTCGTCGTTGCCTGGATCTGCTTGGCTCTTTCTTCTTCTACCGATAGGGCCTTATCGTAGGAATTGGGCTCCACAGCCTCTTGAGTAAATAATCATACGTCGTGTTCATCGCGAGTCTTCGCGTTGTAACGATCTATCACTTCATTCAGTTCGTCGTTGTAATCGACGTGTCCCGCTGGATGGATGAGGTGACATAGGTTCACTTGGTTTTGCCAAGTTTCATTTTCCGTAAGGAGGTCGATGGTATTCTCCTTGTCGAATAGTTGGTGGATATCGTCATTATCTGAGGAGTATGGTGTTCCCTCAGGTGTGTCGTTTCCCTCACTGATCTCCTCATCCCATTCACTCACCTGGTAGACCCGTTCTTTGGGTAGCCTTTCCATGAGAGTTCTACGGGAAGGTCCAGTAAAGTACCAACCTACTCTAGTTCTTCCCGCATAGGTTTGTAGTGGTTGCGGTTGAGCAGGCCGTTTTTCCAATGTCTTAAGCGCCTCATGCGCATTTTGGCCGATGAGTATTTGCACTCCAGGGTAGTCTGTGTTGAATCTAGGTATCTTATGCTGCTGGGTGAAATCGTCCTCATCCCAGTTATAAGGTTCCACTTGGCTGGTAGCGAAGTTCTTTATCGCCACCATTTTTACTGACCTTATACTGTGTTCTCCTAGTTCATCCTGGGGGGTGGACAACGCGCCTACATAGTAATCTGTAGTTACTGTAGATTTCCAAACCTGCATAATTCCTGACATGTTCAACTTAGTTCGGAACTTGGGTTGTCCAGCAAAGATGTCTTCGGCTAGTTCTTTGTCGATGAATGTTCCTGTGCTGCCGGAGTCAAGGAGGGCATTCACTATATAGCTCTTTTCTGACCCGTGGACTCTCAACTGCACTACGGGAAATTCTCGGATTCCTATGTTGGAAGTTGGTGCTTTCCAAGATGGTTGTCGGTCAGGAGTAGTTAGGGGGAGCTCACTATCGGTTTCTTTCTCATACGTAAGTGCTCGATATACTGCGGTATTTATTAGGTAACAGGATTCGTTTTCGTCGGAGAATTCATCCGTATAGAATCCTTCCATCTCAGAACTTTGGTCAGTGTCGTTCACATCACTGAATTGGACATGTAGTTCGGACTCACTTACCTGACTCGGGCTGTTTCTTTCGAATTCAGTGTGCAACAAGATATGATGTTTCGTGCCGCACTTAGCACACCTCGCATCGGAGTAACAGGTTCGCCGTTGGTGTCCTTGTCTGAGGCAATTATAACACAACTGCTTATCCCACATGACTTTGCATCTATCCTTTAAGGATTTCTTTAAGAATTCATCACACACACTTAAACGGTGGGGCCCGTCGCACAATGCACATTTTGGTTTGATGTTACTTACTTTACCTTTGTTAATGTTGTGCACACTCGTTCTTTCCTCGGGCTTTCTTCCATGAACTCTCCTATAAAGCAGCTCTCCCTGCTCTTGAGGTCCTTGGTGTTGTTGAAACAGTTGTTCCTCTAATCGCTCCAAAGAGCTGAAGAATCCCTGTACATATCCTGCTGCCGACCTCTTCCATACAGCTGGATCACTAGTGTCCTTTGTCACTCCCATCCTGTATAAGTCCTCCCAGGCAGCTTCCGATAAGTTAAACGGGAGTCCGGGTCCGGGGAAGTTCCATTGCGTCTCAACAATAGACTTCAGTTCCTCCCTTGTGTATCCCGCATAACTGTCCTTGGTCGATCGCTTACTTCTCGCCCAATCAATTTGGTGTTCCTCCACCGCAATCAATACCCCAGTGAGTACGGCTGCAGGAAGAATGAGAAGGGGATCCGAATAAACCGCATCTGCCATCTTTGCTCCGCGCTCGGGTGTCAGCTCTACAGTATCCAAACTACTGGAGCTATCGGGCCACTGAGAAATAAGTTCTCGGCTCGGGTGTTGCTGCTGTTTAACAGCTGCTTCTTGGTCCTGCTTGACTTGAGCCCGAGTGCCTATGATAGACCTACGGTGTTTGACTAGCCTAGGGTCTGATACTACTACTGGATGGGTGACCTTTCTTACAGTAGGAGGGGAGTTGAACTTCGGTCTCAAACGTTCCGCACTCCTATCTGGATCACAGATGGTTGTATCTAGGAGACTGTCTGACAGGTTTTGCTTTGTGTCAGACATGTTTGTTTATACAGTTGAATGCCTACTGCTAGAACTACAGTTAAAGCAAGTCTAGTAATTCAGTATCACTGTTAGCCTAGTAATTAATTACCGATATCGTTACTCTATGTAACGCGATATATATACAATATATTAGAATACCGGTATACACTTATAGTATATATAAGTATTATTACGGACTAGGTTTCGTCACAGAATACCAGTATATAATTTCAGTGCAAATATATATAAATATATGATAAGCCTACTGTGAATACCAGTATACAGTTTAGCTTACACTTATAGTATATATAAGTATAATTATAGACATAAAATTAATTACAGAATACTGGTATATAATTTCAGCATAAATTTATAGAAATAAATATAATAAGCCTATCGTAAATACCGGTATGTCAATTATTTTATAATAACTGAATTTCTGAATTTTTAGGGTTACTTAGTTACTTTAATTTACTTTATTACCGTTATTTAGGCAGTAGTCCAACTGATATTAAGACCTAATTGATGTATAACAGGCCTACTATTTTATAAATCGATTTGAGTTGATTTATAATATATATACCCGTATAATGGGTTTTTGTCAATGTTTGAAATAAATGTTATTATTTCTGGTAAGGAGTCACTTCACAGAAGCTGTACACTCTCAGTGAAGTGCTACTTGTTGGACACTAAAACAAATAATTCTACTTGCCTAAGTTACTTATTACTACAAATTACGTACAATTACGGGGTGAGATTACAATCTCTAAATAAACACAAAAAATTACACGTACGAATTTTTAGGGTTAATTTTACAAGAAATCTACAAACCAGCCTAACAAGGAGTTAGAATATCTGGTTATTACAAACGGACAGGATACTACGGTATTTGAAAATAATAAAGCAGTAGTAAATATATTGCGTTGTCTAGATAGGAAAAATACCACCGTTTGACGACTTATAGCCGTAGCGCTATAAGTACTACGTTATGTACCCGGAGTGTTCCTACCTAGAAGTTAATTACCGCAGCCTACTATAGCTAACATGCCTATTAACCACTTTACAACACAAATATACTGCCTACACACTAATTACCTTCGGAAAGCACTGTACACTAAACCCTAAATTAGGTACAAGTACTTATACAACAAATAACCAGCAGTTAAAAATACTTGTACAGCTAAAAGAACCACGGTATCTGCCGGAGTGACCAGAGCATAAAATCACCAGTCTTTACCTACACCGAACAGCCCTGATGTAGTACCGGGGTTAATTTAACTATAACGGTATGTATAACAAGCACAATTACTGTAGGAATAAACTTGGGGGTATGTATGTTGCGAATAATCGCATAAACTCTGAATAATAAATATTACGCTACCCGTACAGACTACACAAACAAAATACAAACCAAATGCTGGCAGACTACTATCAAGCCTAAATAAACTACAGTATATGCAGACTCCGAAATGGTTAGTTAGTATGCGTTCTAACCGAGTAGTACGACTTATTCTTTCGGGGGGGATTTACCTTACAGCACTGGATGCCCCCACGTTCCTAACTAGTACTTTATCGGACATACACTCTACACACACTGCAATCTCTTCGGACCTGACAACAGCCAGACAACAATCCAGCCTACAAATTATCTGTACAATCTGAGCAGGCTTACATGCCTTCTGCTCAATATTAACTTACAAATAAATAAAACTGACAGAAATAAATAAGCTCCAAAAGAAACAAGGGGTGTACAGTCCCTAATCTCTTAAACAGCCTACCAATATACAATATATCACAATCGAAATAATACTAGTACCTGTACTGCTGTAAGTACCGGTTCGGGTGGTTAGGCAGTTAGGCCTACTGGTTACCGGTCGACCGGTACTTTTACCTTTATTGCCTACGTTGCAATAAAGAAAGAATAACTGTTATTGTTCTTACCAGAACAATAGACAAAATATTTATTGCCTACGCTGCAATCAGGAGTTAAAACTATTAATGTTCGCGCTTTTAGACCTTTAGCAGTTTAACCTGCCAATTTTAGGTGTCTTTTTGTATATCAATTATTTAATGTACTGAAGGTACATCAGCCGAAGCCAGCCTGTGCGCGACCATTCACCCACAGTTAAGGGAGACTGGATTCGGATGCTTTGATAGTGATTGCAGTGTAGACCTACTGTATTATTCGATTGATCGTTAATATATAATCTCTGACAATATATTTACTTTCGGGGAAATATTAACAGTTCCTTTAGGACGTGGCGCTTTAAGTATAAAACAGAGTTATGACTTATACTAATCACAACTGGATGGCTACTGAGTTTCGTAAAAGGCGCATTCTTTAGGAGATGCTTTATTAACCTTCACACTACTTCACACGACTTCACACTAGTTCACACTACTGCGCACTGATCTGCCGACCGTCACTGAATTTGATCATATATAAGGAGGATCGCAACTGACACATGTAGGGATTATGAAATAGCATTCAATTCACACAAAAACCACTATAATGTAAGTCGCAGTTGCTACCGGTAAACCTGTTCCTCTAACCTTTAGTAATCAAAGAGATTGAGGGTTTTATGATTATTCATCGGTATTCTCCAAATATATCAGCAATATATACCAACATAACACAGTAACACCAATTAATAACAGAATCAAATAATGCAGTGAACAGTCAGTATGTGTAGTTGAATCGCGTTGCGTGATGCCGTGATGTGGCGGTGTGCTGCGCCGTGAGTCTGCTGTGTGCTATGTTAATAGTTTTACGTTCCTTTGATCAAAGCCATCTGATGTTTCTGAGGTTTAGGTCAAAGTCTGAAACTTCCACAGAAGTACAGAAGAATCCTAAGCCAGTGTTCTGGGCTTAGAAAGATACACACTGACTGAATTGCATGAGTTTCTATAGGCACTGTCCAAGATAAAATGAAAATAGCTCTGATTGGTCGAGCGAGCCTGAACAAAGAAAGCCAAAAGCTCCACGTCGACATATCAGCTGATAGATGTCGTCATCTGAACTACACTGTATTAAGAGTATTATGGCGTATTGCGGCATGAAATGGCTTGTTATGTCCGCTAAAGTACACATACAGAAAAATGGCTTTTTATGTCCACTAAAACACCTACACAGTAAGAAAACGGCTTTTTATGTCCGCTAAAACACCTAAAGAGTACTTTGCGGGGAAAATGACTAGCTAGATCCGCAAAAGCATTTACAACAAGCCTAGCTGCCCAGATCTGTAAATGTACTCCTACTGTATGAAATCATACAGACACAGGGAAAACACTGCAAACCTACGGTAAAGCAGTGAAAAATTGATAAGCAATGAAACAAGGATATTGCTGAGCATTGAATGAATTACTATTCCTCAGTTGGCAACTGAGGAAAGCCACAACGCTAGAATTCTTTCAATTTCTTTCTTTACAATGACATCCAGCAGTCCCCGTAGTAACCAAAATAATAAACAGCGCGAGGCGGCGAGAGAGGCGAGAGGCGAGAGCGGAGAGTGAATGTAAAGAGCGTGAGGCGAGAGAGGAGAAAGAACGTAAAGAGCGTGGGGCGAGAGAGGAGAATTAGCGAAGAGAGCGCGAGGCGAGACGACTTGAGAGAGTTATGAGAGAGGCGGAATTGGGCGAGCAGAGTTCATGAGAGGACAGTGAGAGAGATATAACGGGAAAACGTGTGCGGGATGACATGCACGCCCGGTTGAGGGGGCTTATGCAGTACCAGGCAAAACAGAAGCACCGACTGGAACTGACGCAGATGGGGCTGTCAGAGAGCGAGGCTGGCTCGAGTAGTGTTTACGAGGAGCCAGGAGCTGTGGAAACATTCATTAATACCCCACTTCAGGGACCGGACGACAGACCCAAGACTGGTGTGACCGCGCAAGTTCCTGTTTTTCGTGGTGGTTCATATATTGACCCTTACGGTCAACAAATTGGCGCATTTGGTCCAAACTTAAAACAACGTCGTTTTCAGCGTTATCGTAGAGGTATGCAGGCAAATCAACACGGAGAAGGTATATTTACAGACGCTTTATCTACATTGAAAAAATTTGGTAAGCCATTAGCTAAAAAAGTTTTACAGAAAGCTTTACCATTTACCACAAAATTTATGAGACAACACGTAATACCAAAAGGTAAGCGAGTCTTACATCAGCAGGCTAATACGGTTATTAATAAAGCATTAAATAAAATGAAACCATCAACAAGGTCGGTTGTAGAAAAAGTTTATAGAGATTTAAAGCGACCCGCTAGACCAATGTCTATGAACATACATCATCGACGTAGTAAAAAGAGAAATATAAAAGGCAAACTGAAACACTGCGAAAAAAGTATTTTTTAATAATGTCAATTATTAAGGAATTAGATTTATTTTCTACACAGCCAATACAGACTGAATTTAAAGCAAAACATTATGAAACAATTTACCCTGTATCTAATCTCAGAAGCGAATCTAGGGAGGTCACCTTCCTTGTACCCAGATCCAATGAATTCTATACGAAACTGCAAGACGCGTTATTAATTACAAAATGTACAGTACGTTGGGATAGACGACTTGAAAACTCCCATATTTATATGCTGAATTACCCAGCTGAAACTATGTGGAGTGATATTAAAATAGACCTTAATGAGAAGCAGGTTGAAAATAGCAATAACCATTATTTCTACAAGTCGTACTTATCCAATTTATTATTTACAACTTACGAGGATAAAAATGGGCTACTGGGTGCTGGTGGCTTTCATCAACCTTTATCTGAACACGGAAATGAAATTGATCCCGGCGCGCATCCTATTGCTGACGCCTTTAGTAAACAAATGCAATTTGTAAGTGGATTGACGATTGATTTTGATACTGAAACTAAAATAATACAACCTGGGTATGATTTAAGAATGCATTTTAGAAAAGTATCAAATTCGTTTATTTTTAAAATCACACCAAACGCAAACGCCGTAACAAATCTTCGACTAGAATTAGATGAAATAAAAATTCTAATCCCTAGAATGGAGGTTAATCCGGTAATAGAAAGCAGTCACCTAAAAGGTTTAGAGAGCTACGATATTGAATATCAATTTCAAAAGAAAGAGGTGACTACATTTACTATTCCAGCTCAAACCACAAATTACACTCAAACAAACATATTTGATGGTAAAAAACCCAAATTAGTTATTATTGGCTTCATAACAAATAACGCTTATTCGGGAGAATTAATTAGCAATCCCTTGAAATTTGAACATTTTAACCTTAGACGCGCGGAACTGATTGTAGACGGTCTTCCAGTTGGGGGTGTAATATACGAACCTAATTTTACAGATGGAACATATATTTTTGAGTATACTCAATTAATGAAGAACATTAATACATATATTAACGGTTATGGGGGTAATAATATAGACCATGAAACCTACTTAGGTAATTGTCCCATCCTATCCTGGGACCTAACCGCTGACGGCTATGTTAGAGATCCGCAACCGTCGATATATACTAACGGTCAATTAAAATTAAGATTTGCTGAACCGTTGGTTGAAACCATAAATGTAATCGTTTTTAATATTTATGATCAATCATTAAGTTTAAATAGCAGGAAAGAAATACATATCGATTAAGTATGTTATCTACAGAGGACCTTGATATGTTTCCAGTGGGTGGTCACTATTTGGGCGCGTTTCCAGCTAATAAATTACCTAAATTAGATAATAATAAGCAGCAGGATTATGGTTTGATAGTAAATACTGATAAACAGCATCTGCCTGGGATTCATTGGATCGCGATATATATACGAGATAATGAGGCTGAAGTATTTGACTCGTTTGGACCAAAATATCCAAACAGATGCATCGAAAAATGGCTTGAGAAAAATTCCGCAAGGTGGCGTACTACACGCAAACAATTTCAAGACCCCAGGAGGACCACATGCGGTCTGTACTGTCTCTATTATTTGGTAAATCGTATTCACACAATCTATCCAATGAGGGCGTTTACAAATAATGTGGAAATCAATGAAATTATATTATATAAATGGCTTGTTAATTATTATAAATTAAACCAACAAACTTTGTAATTAATTATTTAACTTTTGTTTATCAGATAAAATGGATAATATTATTTTTGTTGATTTTCAATATTATAAGATAGACAATAAGGAGTATCCGGTAGTATTTAAAGAATTTGCAATATACGATTCTAATTACACCAAAACTAATGTAAAGTCGTTTTTAATTAAAGGCCCGTCTAATATTAAGTTATCAGCTTTAGATGCAGCTCACGTAAACAATTTACGAGATATGGGTTCTCACTTGCCCTGGGACTATGGGGACATTTCTCAAGATGACTTTATAAAATATATGAAGAGACATTTAAAATATAAAAAAAACATTCATGTATTTGGGTTGATGAAGCGGGCAATATTAGTTTCCCAACTCGATGTTCTCGAACCAAATTCGGTGGAGAAATTGGGAATATATAAGCAATATCACGATTATTTAACACCTTGTCGATTTCACGACCGAATCACTACAGTATGCGCGTTCCACTTAAACATAAGGGATAACTGTCTGCGATACTGCTCAGCAAAACGTGTTGGTTGGTTTGAGGCTCTACACTTTTTCATGAGAAAGCGTTTAACTGCGGCTGATGATGATGATGATAAACAGAAAGAAATAACTGCGGTGGAAGATGTACTGTAGGTTTACTCTAAGCATATAATGTAATGTAATGTGATGGGATAATATAATTGTTTTAATGTCAATAAAAATAATAAAAACATTAAAATCTATTTTTTTATATCTCAGTTTACACAAACACACACACACACACACACACACACCTACCGGTAGCCGGTGGTTGTATCAGAGTTTAACTGTAGAACGACAGAATGGCCCCTCCGACAGCAACCACAGAGCTTTAGCGTTACCGGTACCGTAGTTACTAATAATAAAATTAAATTAAGTTGAGATGCGGGGTTTGTGAATACAGCATTAGAGGAGGCCTACCTAACAATAGGGCTACTGGTACCGGCACGGTAGCACTCTTGTATCTGTAT
>JAUCBJ010000253.1:0-22215 GCA_032718475.1 Nemertoderma westbladi | reverse complement strand
CTTTTACCAGCCTCACTTTTATTTATAAATTTCTAATTCAACGACTTAATATTGGAACCAAAATTTTTTAACAATTTTTAATCATTTAATGGTTTTAACGTTACCCACCCTTTTTACACCTCTTCATTTAGCACCCTTTTTATTTTTATTTTTATTTTTTATTTTTAAATTTTTAACAGTTGAACGACTAATACCTTAACAACACATGTAGCCTACAATTCTATCTCTAGGCCTACATACAGTATTATACAGTATCTAAATATGTTAATCTAATACATCCTATCATACTGTCTATATCGGAATTTGGTGGCATAATAATTGGTTGTACCGTACGTTCAATTTAATATGATGGTTTAGGTTTATAAATTGTGTTTTAATGTTATTTTAATTTATTTACTGAAGACGTCCGTGAGGCGAGGATGAAATGGCCATATAAATATGTAGAAACTGTTTTTGTTAACCGTGGCATTAGACCCTTTCTACAGTCATTATCCCTGAAGTTATAAATCTCTGGATGGCACATTCACTAGAATGCTACGCCGGGTTCACTGTGTCAAGTACAATGCACACATCTCCAACCAGACACTATATAACATTGGAGGTGTCTCATTGGTTCCCCCAAGCTTGAAACTTCAACAAAGGCGCATCCGCTTTGCAGGGCATTGCTTATGCTGTGAGGAGGGCCTGTGCATAATCGTGTGCTTTGGCGGCCCCATGGAGACAATGAGACATTGAGACGCCGCTTAAAAAACACTGGTCTTGAAAATGCGGATAATCTCGGGAAAGTCATTGGTGGAGATAGAGAGTTGTGGCGGTGCAATTTTGTCGTTAAGCCGGAATACCTTTCGTAATGCACGCTGAATTACAGCAAGCCAATTGTAATGCATTTTTTGTTAAGCCAGCATAGCATCTCAATGTCGATTGCAGATTGATTGATGCCGGTGCCTCTCTCTCTCAGCCTCAGGATCGCAGATTCGATTCAACATTATTATGTTGATGATTCTTCGTGCATCGAGACTTTCTGACTTATTTAAGTATCTGAGTGAGGTTCAGAATGCGTCTTGTGAGTGAAGAAGGAATTGACATCAAATGATAATAGTAATAGTAATATAAGTAATAATTATAAGTAATATTGAGTTAACTATTTATTACTGTATAATAATTATATAAAAAATTTCCAAAAAATAATTATTCAATTTTTAAAGATATCTGGGCAGGTATTCATGAAGTTATGCCAAATTTGCTCAAACTAAGTAAGTTTGGAAATCGCAGAAAATATTCGGGGCTGAACTACATAGCCCTTTCTTATTATAGTTTGATTTGTGAAATAATTTCATTTTCATATTAGTTCGGTGATTGTCGGATGGGGTTGGCTTATTCATGGATACCCACTCAATAATTTTGTTAATTATAGCACATCCCAAATATTAATAAGATATAATTAATTTATCCTAATACTAACTACCATGACCAGTGTAGGCTACTAAACTTTATTCGCCTTGACACGTTAAGTTTTACATAAATAACATATTATAGTCTCTAATTATTATTTACTTAGGATTCCAACTCTTTATACAGTTGTTCTAGAATATCGCTGTAATGCTTTTTGATGGCTGCCCTTTTTGTTTTAAAGGTTGGCGTTAGTAGACCACCTTCGACGGTTAACCTGTTACTCATAACGCGAAAAGCTTTAATTTGTTCAAACCCAGCAAGATTATTTTTCCTCGCGACTTTGTTCATGTCATAAATAATGGTCTCTTTAACCGCCTTCGATGCACACAAATCTTCAAAGGAATCATAACTCGAGAAATGTTTCATTGCATCAACGTGGTCGGGAAATATAAGACCAACAAGCTGCGATTTCAGACTATCCCCATGAACGAAGACCTGGGCAATATAAGGGACCTTAACGTAGACGTTTTCAATCTTTTCCGGTGCAATATACTCCCCTTGAGCAAGTTTGAAGATATCCTTCTTCCTATCGATAATACGAAGTGTTCCATTCGGATTCCAAACGCCGATGTCTCCTGTCCTCAACCATCCTTCATCATCGATAGCCTCCCGTGTTTTCTCTGGCTCTTTGTAGTATCCTTTCATGACGCTGGCCCCTTTGAAACAAATCTCTCCCATATCATCTTTAGCGTAGTAATTCATGTCTGGCACATCTATCAGCTTGCACTGGAGGCAACACAACACTGGGCCAACGCTGCCTTGGGATGTATCGAAAGGCATCGCTGCGGTGCACGCGGAAACTGCTTCTGAAAGACCATAAGCCTCGACTACTGTAGCACCCAGCACGGTCCTGGCAAAGACTAACGCTTTGTGATCCACTGGCGCTGCTCCTATTACAATAAACTCCAAATTCCCCCCTAACTGGGCTCGCACTTTAGCGAAAACCAATGATTTCACCCACTGTGGTGTCAACGGTAGACAGGCTGCTTTGAAAATCCCCTTGCGAATCAAAGATTTGCTGACTACACCCATCACATTGTCGTATATGCGGTTCAACACCCGCGGCACCATTGGAACTATTTTGGGTTTTACATCAATGATATCTTTCGTGAGATTCTTTATATTGCCGCTAAAGAATCCAATGCGACCACCAGCACTTAGTATGTATAATTCGCAGGTCTTTTCTAATCCATGCGCGAGAGGCAAGTATGATATATGTATGAATGTGGTGTCAATTTCAATCCACGGTTTGACGTGCAACTGTAATGCTGAAATGAGTGCAACTATACTTTCATGTGTCATCATCACTCCCTTTGGATTGCCAGTAGTTCCACTCGTGTACATAATCACCGCTAAATCTTCTGGCTTGCAAGGTGTTGCTTCATGAGGTGTTTCCTTACCAAAATCGCAGACTTCTTTGAAGCTGTACACATTAATTCCCTTTTCAGCGGCTTTACTCTTAAGGTCATCCAACTTGGCTGCATCTTTGCATTTCGAAATAATAAGATTGGATATTTTATGGTCGATGCTACTGCTGGTATTCAGTACATTTTGGGCTTTATCCCAGTTTTCGCAGACGATAGTTCCAAGTTCGGCCTGGTTGATAATAAAGGATAACGCCTGCGAACCCAGAGTGTCATACAGAGGAACATTGACCATTGAGTGCAAACAACATGCGAAATCAGTGACAACAAATTCCACTGAGTTGCTCAGGTATATTCCGACATGGGTGTTTTGTCCAGCCTCAACGCCGATATGCATCAATCCGGATCCGAATTCCTTAATCATCTCGGATACTTGTGTGTAGGTCAACCACTTATAAGGGCCGTCCGGGAGATAGGCCCGAGATCCGAGGCATGGGCCGGACAGCGGGTTGTTCAACCCATGGTTGAATACATCTAGTGTAGTGCGGACATCGGGGTTAAAGCGACTCCGCACTGGATTAGCCGGAGTACATAATTTTGAGATGCGAGTGCCGTCGGGGAGTCTAGTTGACTGTTGCATTGCCGACATTTTCTCCCTGTTATTACCTTCGATCAATACACTAATGATGTAAATGATAACACCGACTGCTCCCGAAACTATCGCAATCAAAGCTGCTGCGTTTGTAGACAATTCCATTTTCTTCAAACGTTTCTATGATAATAAATTATGTCCTATGAAAACTATATAGTCCTAGGAAGACAACCTTGTGGTATTTAATTAAGGTATACGATATACAGTACACGTACAAGTAAATATATAATAATTGTGTAAAAATTCATAAAATATTAACGATGGATAAACACCATAGGATTACTAATTTTTTTACAACGATGCCCGCGATCGTAATATTATCATGAAAACATTTTCTTATGAATAATTTCAGTTTCTAAAAGTAGTTCTATATTGACAGTTGAACAATGGATTTCAATAGGTTTGTTCAAATTGATTCATTACTATTTAGGTATTTACTGTGGGAAAATGCATAGGACATCGACATACTATTGTTTAAGTTGTTCGAGATCAAAGTTTACTGATCGCATCGATTGGCTGGGTGTACCTCCCCTATGATATTATAATTAATTGGAATCTGTTATCATTAAATATTGACAAAGCGGCCTTTAAATAAGTGCAAACGGTACTGCACGTTTATGGACGCGGTATGTGTTAAAGACGAGCTGAGCACAGTGGCAGCATAATGATGGTATCATAGATGGGAGGCCATGAGGACGTAATTTACGGACATACAAGGTATCAGATAGTATTCATAGGTATATCTTTTACCTGAGCCGCCAGCTGAATGGTTAGAGTGCTACACTTCCAACCCGGAGGTCACCAGTTCGATCCCGCCATGGAGGTCATTGCACAGCTCTTTGCAAAGCTGTGCCAAAGGAAAGTTTTAACTAACTTGTTTGAATTGATTTTCTGTAAACTGAGTTTAACTATGTAATACCGTACTGGTTGGTTGTGAGTAATAATATTAAACCAATATGCGATGATATATGAATATAGAAGTATAGAGTGTCCATACATACATTGACAGAGAGCAAACATTTATAGGGTTTAACCCTATTGCAATAATATGGTGTGGAAGTTATATAAGTATAGCTCTCGATTGTCTTTGATTAGTACAACGATGAGTAATGTGCCTACGGTGGATTAACCAGATGTTGGTGTTATTGTTATATTTATATTTATTCATGTTTGGTATGGACTTAATTCTTGAGTGTAGTTCTACATCAAACATCACCTCATCCTATCGGTGTATTTGACTTAATAGGTGTTATTGGTTAGTACGTTGTTCTCAACGTAGTCGAGATAACTTTATTGGTATATTATTGGTGAGGTAAAAAGCTGTCTAGTTGTTATCGGAGATTAATATACCTCGCAAACCTGTTTATGACACTCCTCTGGGGTCCATCCAAATCGCTTGAAAGGTTTTTCCGACAGCGGGCCCCCTGGCCGAAAACAGAGTGGCAGTGAACGTAGGGGAGCTCGATATTCTACTAGAGATGCACACTCAGGAATTGTGGTACGATTTTGAACTCTCACCACCCGGCAAAATCTACTAACATTGGTAAGAAAAATACAATTATGTTGGCGGATGCGTAATTCTTGGATTATAAGTATTTCCTCTTAGAGAAACATAGATTTGTATATTTACTCTCCGGTTTAGAAGAAGTAATGTAGTAGTGAGTTTAATCAGTTTCCTATACAAACACCTAAATGGTAGCCAATTAGAATCACCAAATAATCTAGTGGTAGATTTGGAAATAATAAATTATATTCAATTTGGAGAAAAAATATTGAATAGTTTCACTTATATTTAGTTTTACTTTTAGGGTAGCACCCCCAAATTGAACCTCACATTTTTGTGTTTCTGGACCCTAAAATTGGGTGAAAATTATTTTTTTAGCTACTTAACATCGTTATAAGAATAACCGAGAGAAAGCCGCCCCAATATTAGATTATTACAACAACATATCCATTGGGTAAGAAAGTGGAGGAGAGCCAGCCCGTCTCTTAATTTTTTACTTTATATTACGCGATCAATTTTCACTCATCTCGTCATGAACACAACATGTATGTAACCTTTTGTTAAATTTGTTGGCTATGCGTTTGCGGTTGTTTGGGCGGAGTGTGGTAGGCCTACACTTTTCACACTTAAATATTTTGGTTGTGAAATGTTACAGGGCATAGCGATCTGAGATATTTCATTTATATTTTATTATGAGAGGAAGAAGAACATACAACGTTATTTACTATGTAACAAAATAATTGTTTTCGGGTTTAACTTGGAAGCCTCCCCAAATAGTTGATATACAATTATATATAAAATTATTTCCATGGTCATGGTCATTGACCCGTCTTTAGTTAGAAATTTGTTTGCATGAAAGATAGTTTAGTTTAGTTTTTACTGATTTATTATCTCTTATCTGACTGGGGTAATAATAAAGGATAGGATAAATGGAAGCAAAGTGTGACAGTAACAAATATTTCCCCGACACCCTAGCATGTCTTAAGTATATGATATATCAAAGGGGGAAGTTTGGATTCACTGCATAAATGCAGTTCACCAAACTTCCCCCGAATGCGCACTGTAACTTCCCCCAAATATCCACTGTTGAATTAATTTGAAGCAATATAATAAGTACAAAATTGTGCGAGTTTTTAATTGTGTGGTCCAATTGTTATTTGATCTCTATTTATTATTTAAAGTGCATTTAATATCACACTGGTTTTTAGAATATTATACTATACAACCTTATGTTTTATTAATTTACCCAATCGAAGCCTCATAAGGGCCGCTTATTTGTACGCATATCCCCTAATGCGCTCAGTAAGGTTCAAACAACATATTAAGATGAAAATAAAGTATCTGCAAAGAAAATAATCCAATACTATATAATTTGACCTTATTAAAAAATTTGCACTTTTGCACACTTATTTGTACAAATGCACTTTAGCAGATCGTAATGGTGGCTCTTATTTAACAAACTTATGTTTATCCTCTACCGATCTACGATGGTGTATGATCAAGTGTCAGTCGCTAAAAGTGTCAAAAATCCAATTTAATAAATCTGGATTTGCGATTTTGGACCATATTCATGGACATTTTTAAGTCACTTTATAGACATAAAAAGTTAAACAAATGTTACGATTATAGTTAGAAATCATTCCAAACTACATTTTAATCCAAAAAATAACATTCTACGATGAATAGAACTGGAAATAATAGTGTTTGAAATATCGAAAAAATGTTCACTATTTAAGTGCATTTTGCACTAAGTGCACATAAGTCTTTTCCCAAGTTTTATCCTATTTCACACACTGCAATCTATCCTCTATCCAATGAAAAAAGTTTCAGATTAAACGGCCCCGTAGAACCGAAGTTATTGATGTTTAAAAATAGTCACTCGAAAATTTCAAATTCTCTTGGTCACATAGTCTAGTGGTTATCAATCACGTTAATGAAACCTAAGTTCGCGGGTTCGAAATCCAATATTGACCTGACCATTCTTAATTTTTTTGCAAAAAAAATTATTTTTATTTTTTCACTAAAATCGCTCTACTGTAACTTCGGTTCTGGTGGTCCAAATTCAATAAAATTGGTATATTCTTTGCCGTAATTTTTTTCTTAATCTTTTGAGAAGGGGTTATTTTTGGCCTCAAAAAATTTAAAAAAAGGGCCAAAATAACGCGATATTTTTCGACCCTTAAAATTCGTAATTTTAATTATATATGTTAAGATAAAAGATAGCGGAGTTAATTTGATACTTTTTACAGGTACTTTTGGCGCAATACGCTAAATTATAATGGAATAGCGATTTGTTAAAAAAAAAAATTTTTCGTCCCTTTTTATAAATATTATATTTCACACGATCGCCTGCCGCTCCAGTTTTATAATACCTCCGGCGCTGTGATTAACGCTGTTAGATAGATAATTTAACGCACTATAAGTCTGTGTAAACAAATCTCCCGTAAGTTAAGTAGTTTTCGAGCTAGACGATTTCCCGCGAAGCAAGTTTGAAGCGCGAAATTATAATTTTGGCCCTCATTTTTTTAATATCATCCTTGGAACAAAACCGATAGCATATTTGAATTCCCCGTATGGATATTGACTGTATAGAATGTACCTTAACCAACTAAAGTTAAAAATAAAAAATTATTCGATAAAAACTACTTTACAAATTCTGGCCCTTTTTGGCCCCTATTGCCGACATATATTTTATGTACCCCCATTCGATAGGAACGTAGCCCCAATGGTCTTCTACGAGTTTCATAAAAGAATTAGTGGATTCCTACCCGCGTTGTCGAATTAAACATTTCGGAAATAAGTTTTCCAAAAAAGACGGACAAAAACGTACAAATTTACAGCCCCTTTTTCCACCCGAAATTTTAATAAATATCTTACCCCCATTCGATACGAAGGTAGTACCACTCTTCCCCTTTCCAACCGCGTTACTTTCGTCCCCGTACGATTAATATTAGCCGAGTTATAGCGGATCCCGCAAAGTCATTTTGTCCGTTTTTTTAAACTTTGACGGACATTTTCGGAAAAAAGGCGTGGTAATCTTTTTTGAAAAAAAAAACGAATTCACTAATTAATCCCTTCTATCGTATCCCGGCGTCGGCTAAGCAATAACCTAGGGTTTTTTCGAGCCACTGTAGAGCGCCTTTCAAAAAAATTTTAAAATTGTCGAAAAAATGACGGTTTTTTGTCCGCCGTGTCCGTCGAAGGGTTAGATTTAATAATGTTAGAGTTGCTAATATCTTAGAATTCCGAGCCGCTCCCCTGGTGAGAAAATAACCAAGCCAACAAATTTTGTTGACATTTGTCGAAATTTGGAATATAGGTTCTGGAATATAGATTTCAGTTAAAATTGGCGGAGAAATAGCCTTTTTCATGTCCTTAGATCATCATAATGATGATGGGGTGATGATAACTCCACCTACTGGCTCCGGAAGTCGAGGAAATCCTGCCAAGTACCTAACTGATGTAGACTTTGCTGATGACTTAGGAGTACTCTCAGAATCACTAGAGGGAGCCCAACGGCTCCTCAGCTCATTAGAACATGCTGCTTCTAGTGTTGGTCTTTTTATTAACTCCAGAAAGACCAAAATTTTGACAGTTAACTTTGAAAGTCCTCAGCAAGTCTCTGATCGGATGAGCATAAGCTCAAAAGATGGTATGCTTGAGCATGTGGATGACTTCTGTTACCTGGGATCATGGATCCGGAAGTCAGGTGAGGACCTTCGAATACGTAAGGGAAAGGCATGGGCAGCCTTGAATAGGCTTTCCAGGATTTGGAAGTCACCGAGAATTAATCGGAAACTTAAGGTCCGGTTATTTAGAGCAGCAGTAGTTCCAGTACTCCTCTATGGGAGTCCATGCTGGGCTCTAACTGATGAGGACACCAAATCTCTGGATGGCACATTCGCAAGAATGCTACGCCGGGTTCATTGTGTCAAGTTCAATGCACACATCTCCAACCAGACAGTATATAACATTGGAGGTGTCTCATTGGTTCCGCCAAGCTTGACACTAGAACAAAATCGCCTCCGCTTTGCAGGACATTGCTTTCGCCGTGAGGACCGTGCATAATCTTGTACTTTGGCGGCCTCATGGAGTGAATAAGCATGGTGGACAGCCCATGACTTTCTTGAGACGCATCTTAAAGGACACTGGCCTTGAAGATGCGGATGATCTAGCAAATGTCATGGGTGATAGGGAGTTGTGGCGGCGCAATTTTGTCGACAAGCCGGCACAGCATTCTTAAAAATGCAGCTGCAATGCAGCATGCCGATCCTAGTAGTAGTACACGCGGCAACTTTTTCAGCAACTTTCTCAGCAAATTTGTGAAAAGCTCAGGTTGTTGATCAAGTTGCTCCGTGTAAAAACGAAGTTCCTGTAAAAAGTATATTGCCGCGTTTGCACTGCGAACAAGTTAAGTTGTTCAAAATTATGTTGCTATTGGTGAACATTTTGCCATCAAATTTTCTACGTGCAAACCGGCCTTTAGGAAGTGCCAAAAGAAAACAAAAAAAAAAAACATTTTTGGTGATTAAATGTCAGTTGTTTTTCAAAACAACATTATTCTTTATTAAAATAACTTCTAGGCCTACATAAAGATAAAATCAAAAATTAAAATAAAGATATTATAACATTTTACATATAATATATAAAATAATCCACAAACACAGTGCATTAGATACTGCTGCAGCAGCATAGTGGATGCTATGAACGAGTTTAGTAAAGGGAACGATATAAACCTATGGACAAATAAATTACATAATTTCTTACAGAAAGTATCTGCAGTTAGGTTTTTACACGAATCAGCCTACTAGATTAACCGACGTACTACGCGGACTTACTGTACAGTACAAAATATACACGTTATTAATAATGTTACCCCCCGATGCGTTATTGTAACACTAACATAAATTAGAACTTAGACTTTGAGTAAATATGCTGACGCGTTATTTACTTTAGCCTATGACTTTTCAAATAAGATATTGATTCCTTATTTAACGTTAACAAATTATTATAAACCGAATAGCGAATATGAAATATCAACACAAAAATATAAGTATATAATTTCTTTTAAAGGGGACATTTTTCTAAAATTTGAATATAATACATCATCACCACCACACATCTGATGACTTCGACAACTTCAACATTTAAGTAAGTTAGGATTTTTCAGCCCATAGGGATGCCAATTCTGAAACAGGACTTCCTTATATTAGGTTCATCACCAACCAGCGCACCGCACCACGGAAAGTGACAAGATTTGAATAGGTTATGTGTAATTTATTTTTCTAATGTTTTTCTTTAACCATTAAACATAATTACTCGTTAACTTCTTTATTCTATTACATTTATACACAGTGTACTCTGTGTACTGTACATTATTGCCAATTATACTGCTCTTTCAACTGTTTACGATTGTCTACTGCACATATTACCAATTATACTGCTCTTTCAACTATTTACGATTGTCTACTGTTGTACATTATTGCCAATTATACTGCTCTTTCAACTGGTATACCGACGTTTCGGCCTAGGACGTTTCGGCCCAGGACGTTTCGGGCCGGACGATTCGGCCCGGACGTTTCGGCCCGGACGATTCGGCCTGGACGTTTCAATGTGGAAGTTTCGGCTCATGGTTGACAATGAATGAAATGACCAGGTACTTTAATCACAATAATTATTCATTAAAATTATAATTATAATTATCACAATAAGCTACTGTATAACACAATAACATACGTCTATTTCATAATTAATAGAAATTCAAACACAATCATTATCATTCACTATTATAAAAATAACAGGATACAATATAACCAATGAGATGTAATTTTTTTTATTCAGGAATAACATTTTTATCTGCCAGATTAAACCCAATGGCTTCCATGAATTTTTCTAAGGAACGAGCGCCGGTTGCCCTTTGCTGAGTGATCGTTCGCAAACGCTTACGTAAAGCTTCGATCTTAACAAACTTCTTAATAGGTGGATCAGTTCCCACCGATAACTGTGCCAGTAACGTTTCGACTTCAGCTTGCTTGGCTTGTAGTGAACTCAGCAATTCAGAGAATGTGAAATTATCTTCGTAGATTTAGAAAATGGAGAGGAGGTTTGGTTCATAACATCCTGTCTAAATTGCGCAACCGAAATATCTGTCTCATCAGTGTGGTAGTCCTTTTAGTGGCCATTTAATTCTACTACTAGGACTACTAGGATCGGCATGCTGAATTGCAGCTGCATTTTTAAGAATGCTGTGCCGGCTTATCGACAAATTTGCACCGCCACAACTCCCTATCACCCATGACATTTACTAGATCATCCGCATCTTCAAGGCCAGTGTCCTTTAAGATGCATCTCAATTGCAAAGTCACGGGCAGTCCACAATGCCTATTCACTCCGTGAGGCCGCCAAAGCACAAGATTATGCCCTGGCTGGTCCTCACGGCGAAAGCAATGTCCTGCAAAGCGGAGGCGGCTTTGTTCTGAGTGTCAAGCTTGGGGGAACCAATAAGACACCTCCAATGTTATATAGTGTCTGGTTGGAGATGTGTGCATTGTACTTGACACAGATGAACCCGGCGTAGCATTTTTGTGAATGTGCCATCCAGAGATTTGGTGTCCTCAGCAGTTAGAGCCCAGCATGGACTCCCATAGAGGAGTTCTGGAACTACTGCTGCTCTAAATAATCGGACCTTAAGTTTCCGATTAATTCTCGTTGACTTCCAAATCCTGGAAAGCCTATTCAAGGCTGCCCATGCCTTTCCCTTACTTACCTTTGCCCATGCCTTTCCCATTTAATTCACTGGGGTCAGAATGATCAATTAAAGTTCTAGCAGATCCAAAACACTTTGGCCTATTCACACAGCGCCAAACGATCGAGGTTTCGGATTTAACCTTTATACTATACAACTTGTTGTTAAAATTAAGTTTGGCGTATTTCCTCTTAGTAAGGAGAGGTGATGATGATGACATAATTTAAAATAGTTGAAGAGCATAAAAATTGAAGTTAAATAAAATAATTTAAAATAAAATATAAAATAATTGATTTAAAATTGCAACAATACAGTATCTTTCTATAGGATGTTAATTAAAATAATCCATTAACTAAAAAAAGTGATAGCGATTCTACAAGTTGTGACTGTATGACCTATTAACAACATATTATTAATAACATAGCATTAATAACATACAAGCCCATTTCCTCAACAGGTGACCCAACACATAGAATTTAGAAAGGGGTCAATTTCAAATAATATCATTTTCCAGAAATTTCAAATATATGAAAAAATCATAGCGCCAGTCCAGCAGCTCTGCTGCTTAGTGATATTGAGATTGCTCTGCTCTAGCCAATAAGATCCGAGCACCAGTTAGGCTTGGATAGCCCCGGTACAGACTGACTCTCCATTCTGTACCTACCGACCTACTACTGCCCGATTCCTGTAGTTCGTCACAGCAGTATTGTACCGTGCTGTATTGTACGCCTACCACCTACATTGCAATAATTATTATATAATACAATAATTATATTCACCTTATCTGGTTGTTACCCAATTAACCAACTTGTTATTAAATATATATTATATATCATATTCTTACCTGCCTACGATATTATCCTGGCAGCTTACCATCATATTGGCGTGGTGGCAGCGATTTGGTTAATTCAGACATTCAGAACTCAGAACACCACCACACAACCCTCTACTCTGCTACTCTACAATACCCAGACTGCCAGATTTCAAATAAATACCGGTACTTTAATACCTGCCGGTGTATCTGCCCCATATAGCCCTATTTAAAATATAGGCCTACCCTGTTACCCCTATCCAATCATACAAATCTGCAGCTAATGGCCGCCTCTACCTTACGCCCACCAAAGCTGCATACATTATCTAAAGTCGAGACAATTACCTCATTTGAATCGTGGAGGCAAACATTGATGTATACACTCGCCCTTGATCCGGAATTCGCATGGTTTACCGATGCTGGTGCTACATGGGGTCGAAAAACCCCCAACAACCCGAACCGCAATCTCCATGATGATCTGGACACCATACCAGTAGCCCGGCGCCGTACAGCCACCCAACAAGCAGCCGCACTTGAGCTAATGCTTGGGCAGATTGCCAACTACGCCCCAATTATCTCAAGAAACTCCATTGTCCGCTCTTCCACATCTCTAATTACCATCTGGCATGCCATACGCCAGCATTACGGTTTCCAATCTACTGGCGCGAGATTCCTCGATTTTGCCACCATCCACCTGGAAACGGAGGAGAGGCCCGAGGATCTATATCAACGGCTAACTGCCTTCATGGAAGACAACCTCCTGTCCCAGGCAGGAGGCGTTACCCACCATGGTGTAGCCCCCATGGAAGATGAGGAGGTTTCCCCTTCACTCGAAAATTTCATTGTCCTGACATGGTTGCGCCTTATCCATGAAGACTTACCACGCCTTGTACAACAGCGATATGGAACTGAGCTGCGTTCCCGCACCCTGGCCTCCATAAAACCAGAAGTGAGCCAAGCACTAACTTCCCTCCTTGAGGAAATCCATGCGTCAACCGAAGTGCGTTCCTTCCGCACCCACACTGTCATAGCCCGTCGACCAGGACCACCGGTAACCAAGCAAAGGAGTGATGCCCGACACCGACAGTTGTCGCTGCAACGTTCACGCACTAGCCCGACCTGTGCACTATGTTACCAGGTAGGTCGTCATCCTATAGACCATTTTCTGAGTAACTGCCCCTTTCTACCCGAACGTGACCGTAAATACATTACTCGTTATCTTATAGATCTTGAGGATGAAGAGGACGAGGAAGTTGATGATATTCCCATTGTTGAGTTAGATAAATTTTCGGAGGACTCACCCCGAGTCCAACGTGTAGCAGTTGTTCACTCCCCATATCTCGATGTATGTACCAATGGAAATGCGTACCGTATTACCCTGGACTGCGGATCCGAATCAAATCTTATCCGGGAATCACTAGTGCGAACCCTAGGAGTAACTATATCGCCCAGCTCCCGGCAAGTGCCAGCCCTTGCTGATGGTAAATCCACCCTCCGTGTTATTGGTGAAACTACCTTCAGTATGTCACATAAATCATTAACCTTTCCATTTATGGGCCTTGTAGTCTCCTCCTTGGGAACCCCTGTTATAGCTGGAATGCCATTTCTACAGGCAAATGATATCAGCATTCGTCCTGCCCTTAACAGAATCACATTCCGTGATGGCAGTTCAGCCATATATACACCATCTTCACCAGCTATACCTAATGTGCGGCGGATTGAGTCTACCCTCCTCCGCGCTCCTTCCCACTCATCTGTGATATGGCCTGGAGACTCCCTCTCCCTCTCCCTACCTCCCCATATCGACTGCGATACCCCACTTCTTGTTGCCCCACATCTTGCCCCCGGCTCTGGATCATTCCCTCCACCATGGTTTTCACCCATGGTTGTCCAACCTTATCTTGGACAAGTCCGTATCCCAAATGAGTTACCAAACCCTGTCACTATAAAACGTAACTCCCATGTATGTACATCAACCCCAGCCATTTCTCAACCAGCAGCAGTGACCAATGTCAATAATACACCCAGTTCGGTTGTTCGTCAACCCCCTCATCCCGCACTAAAGTACTCAGATCCGGTTTCTATTGATCCCGATAGTCTACTCTCCCCCTCTGACCGCCAAAGTTTCCATGCTTTATTAGATAAATATGATACTGTCTTTAACCCCCACTATCAAGGGTACAATGGTGCAGCTGGCCCATTCGAGGCAGTTGTTAACATGGGACCTACCCTCCCTCCCCAACATAAGGGTCGTCTGCCTCAGTATGCCCGCAACCGCCTTCTAGAGTTGCAAGAGCGCTTTGATGAACTTGAACACCTTGGTGTATTTGCTACGCCAGAGTCAGTCCCAGTTAATGTTGAGTATTTATCCCCATCATTTCTAGTCTCTAAGCCTAATGGCGGCACCCGCCTTGTCACAGCCTTCACTGAGGTAGCTCGATACTGCAAGCCCCAACCTGCCTTACTCCCTGATGTCACGTCCACCCTTCGTACCATTGGTTCCTACCGTTACATTATTAAAACTGATTTAACTTCTGCCTTTTATCAAATTCCCTTACAGCAATCATCAATGAAGTTTTGTGGCGTAGTTACACCATTCCGGGGTGTACGTGTTTATGCCCGTTGTGCCATGGGCATGCCAGGATCTGAGACTGCACTTGAGGAACTTATGTGCAGAGTCCTTGGTGACCTTATCATCCAAGGTGGTGTCACAAAGTTGGCCGATGATCTTTACTGTGGTGGAAACACCATAAAAGATCTCCTTAGTAATTTCACTGCCCTCCTTGCAGCACTTCATCGCTGTGACTTACGGTTATCACCAAAGAAAACCGTCATTTGTCCACGTTCCACCACTATTCTTGGTTGGCAATGGACTGAGGGATTCCTCTCTGCATCACCTCATATCACATCTACTCTCTCATGTTGCCCACCCCCATCTACCATCCGTGAGCTCAGGTCGTTCATTGGATCCTTCAAGGTTTTAGCTAAGGTTCTCCCCCATTGTTCCAGTCTCATTGCCCCACTCGACACCCTGTTGTCTGACCAGCCGCATGATGCTGTTGCCTGGACGGATGAATCATCTGTAGCCTTTCGTCGTGCTCAGGCCTCCCTGAAATCCTGTCGTTCTGTTGCCATACCCAGGCCTACCGAGAGATTATATATTGTCACTGATGCTGCCTCCAGTACAGATGGCCTTGGCGCAGTCTTATATGTGAACCGTGCATCATCCTTCCTGGTTGCTGGTTATTATTCTGCTAAATTACGCACACACCAGACATCTTGGCTCCCCTGTGAACTCGAGGCACTTGCGATTGCCATGGCTGTCCAACATTTTTCCCCTTATATGTCCCATTCATTGCATCAGTCAACTGTTCTCACCGACAGCAAGCCTTGCGTCCAGGCCTTTATCAAACTGTCCCGAGGCGCATACTCAGCTAGTCCACGTCTTTCCACCTTCCTTGCCACAGTATCACAGTTTGGCCTAGCCATGACGCACATTAAGGGTGCCACAAATCTGTCAGCAGATTTCCAGAGCCGTAATGTACCACCATGCAGTTCAGGGAACTGCCAGATATGTCGCTTCCTTGACGAAACCGTCACTTCTCCAATAATCCGTGCACTCCATGATACCACCTCTGCAATTTCCTCCAGCTCCCTGGAGGAGCCTGCAGTACCCCACAATGAGCATGACCACCCTCAGGGTAGAGAGGATTCCAGTTAAACACACCCACTGACCCACTCCCTGACTTAGACACACCCAAAACTATGAAAACTACCAAGCTACCAAACCCTGAAGCTATACCCAACCGCCCTATCTATGCCAGCCGCCCAGCATGTCGTATTACGCAAACTGAATGCTCCGACGTCAGACGTGCTAAAGCACATTTGCGTCAGGGCACCCGACCTTCTAAGAAGTTAACTAACATCCGGGATGTAAAACGATATCTGGGTGTCACATCTATCTCCTCTGACGATCTTCTTATTGTCCGCAGGAATGTTCCCTTCCAGGCACCACAAGAACTAATTGTGATACCACGACACGCCCTCATTGGCCTCCTCACCTCACTTCATTTAGAGCTTAATCACCCCCCTCGTGCCCAACTGAGACGTGTCTGTGCCCGATATTTTTATGCTCTTGATTTAGAACATGCAATCCAATCTATCTCTGACTGTTGCCACCAATGTGTTGCCCTTGCATCTTCTCCACCCCGTATTGTCCCACAACAATCTGAACCACCACCTGTTGCTATTGGTCTGTCATTTGCAGCCGACATTATGCGCCAAAATCGTCAATATATACTACTTATACGTGAAACAGTATCATCATTTACAGCTGCATGCATCATCCATGATGAGCGCTGCGATACACTTCGTGATGCATTACTTACCCTATGTATTGGCCTGAATCCCCTCGATGGTCCACCTGCCATTATCCGAGTCGACCCTGCACCTGCATTCCAAGCCCTTTCTAATGATGCTAGACTTGCACATCATCACTTTCGCCTTGAAATTGGTCGCCCCAAAAATGTTAATAAAAACCCTGTAGCTGAGCATGCAGTGCGTGAACTAGAAGAAGAATTATTACGCCTACAACCCACTGGTGGTCCCTTCTCACCCCTCACTGTCGTTTTTGCTGTGGCTAACCTGAATGCCCGTATCCGTTCGTGTGGACTATCCTCTCGTGAAATTATGTCACACCAGGATCAGTTCACTGGGGAACAGATTCCCATCAATGACACTTCCCTCATTGATCGACAACAGCAGGTTCGATCAGCCAACCACCCAGTAAGTGAACACTCCAAGCTACGCCGCCCGACCGTAACCCCCCCACAAGACACCCTCCGCATTGGTGATCTCGTCCATCTATACACAGATGGCAACAAGACAATGGGTCGTCCTCGTTACATTATAACAACACTGGATGGACTGTGGTGCTACGTCCGGAAATTTGCTGGACGTCAGCTACGTGCCCATGCCTACCGCGTCCTTCGGCCGGAGTGCTACCGCGTGCCATATCGCGACCCACCCCCTGGACGTCGTCCAGATTCTTCGGGTGAGGACGATGATGAGCATCAGCCCACCTCTACGTCAACTCTCCCGACTCCCATAGATGCTGGTGATCCATCGCATCGACATTTGCCACTGGTGAACTTACCCCTACTGGGCGCCCCTCCAATCACCGGTACAAGCTCTGTACCTCAGCCATCTAACAGTCAAGATGGCACAGTGGCACCCACACTGGCATCATTACGCCCTCGTAATAGCTTACAGCCCCCTGATTATTATGGTTTTAACAGATCATAGTCACCATGTGGACGACACCACGTCAGAGGCCTTTGTTGTTTTTTTTTTTGTGTTCTATAATACTATTAGTTAGTTGTTCTTGCATGTATATAGAAACTGAGGATATACTACTATACAGGAAACTGTGGATATAATATATATATAATCTTATCTATTAACCATATACACATTTGTTTTAGAGCTTACCTCTATATGATCGCATTGTAATATTTTCTATGTATGCCCAGATTGATTTATTACCTGTTAGTTATATGTTTTGATCCATTATCCATATATTTGTTATATGTATGTGTACACATTTGTTTATATTGCGATACTCTACTATTTTGGGCACATTTACTTATATTTACTTATTTACACAGTTAGTCTAAAATGTATGTTCGCGCTTTCAGACCTTTGGCAGTTTAACCCACCAAATTAAGATGTCTTCTAGATATTAAATCAGTTTTTAGTCTTTGACAAGTATTTGATTCACTACACTAGTCGAAACCAATCCGTGCGCGACCATTCACCCGCTGGATATTCCCGGGAGATTGGGTTCGACGGTTTAATTTTTTTTTATTGCTATGTAAGCCTAATGTATTATTCGACCGACAGTATTATATAATCTCTGACAATATTATTCACCTTCGGTAATATTAACAGTTCCTTTAGGACGTGGCGCTTTATCTATATAAACAGAGTTATGACTTAAACTACTCACAACGATATGGCTTAATTATAATTCACATATATGGCGCATTCTTTAGGAATTGCTTCTTTAACAGACTCACTCATACACAATGCTGCACAATACTGCACACTAATCTGCCAATCTTCACTTATTTTAGTCACATATAAAAGGAACACAGACTGAATCATGTAGGGTCTATCAAATAACATTAGATTCACTTCAAACCACTTTAACATAAGTCACAATCGTTTATTTGTAACCCTTCTCTCTTACCTTCGGTATATCAAGAATATTGGGTTTCGGGGTGATTTATCGTTATTCCAAATATAATTATTCATCAACCATATTATGAAGAACTGACGGTAAATAGCAGTATAAAACAACAATGAAAACACTGATTGTTATGAGTTTGCAATGTTTCAGCAGTCAGCATGTATGATCATCAGTCAGCAGTAGTCGTTAGGTTAAAGGATATATGCCCTTTATAATTAAACCTACTAGTGTAAGACTAAAAACAGTAAAGCACAAAATACTTCCAAGCCGTTCTTTCTTAGGCTCGGGACTGAATGTAAACACTGCACATAGGCATTGCGTCATTTCTCGGAAATTTTCTGTACAAGGAGCCACAAAAACGCTCTAATTGGCTGACTGAACTGAGAGACGCCGTAGAACAAAGGAAATCAACACGTATGAATGTCAGCTGTTAACCGTAGTCATAGTAACTACTGTTCAAGAGTAGCTATCACCCCTTTGCATCACGAATTGCCATAGAATCATAAAATATGCCTTTCACAGTACACATACGGAGGAAATAGGTCTTAGATCCTCCAAAAACACCGATACAGCAATAATACGGTCTCTTACACTTATTAAATCAACTACAGAGTATTTTAATGTAAAAGATAATAAAAATAACGGGGCAATTCAGCAAAGGCTTTTACACCGCTCCCAGAAAATGGGATTTTCAGTCTATAAAATATAAAAATCACAGTTTCTAAAACATAAAGATACTCTAAACAGTTAGTCTTTCTTACGCAGACGGCGTTTACGCAGTTTTTTGAGGCTAGCAAGAGTCTTGTTCTCTTTGGGGGGAGCCACTTTACTAGGAGGGCCATAACTCCTGGGTGAAGGGTGCAATATGATTGCATCAGAAGGTGTAGGATTGTGGTCGAGGTATCTGCCGTTTCGATATGCTTCTCCTCGAGCTGATTTTCCTCCGCTCGTAGCTGGATACGTTCATCCAAAAACTCTCGCAGAGAATAGGATCGTCCAAGTTCGATAACTTCTTAGAGATTCTGGATTTCCCAATCGAATTGAGATAAGGCCAATTCGTTTATCGATTGGACTCACTGTTATAACTTACGTTTATCTGAACAAACGCAGGTTTCCTTTTTGATCTTTATAAAATAGCGTTTAACTCGTTTCGTACAACGCTCTCCTTCCCCTTGATGAGGGGTTGTATCGCGTTAAACGTGGACGACCATACGGTTGGATAGTGATATTAGGTGTCCGCGTCACAATCCGGCTAGGTAAGATGGGCGGCTAGCTAGAAATCACTGTCGGAGTGTTACCGATTAATTGTTAGGGTAGCACTAGATCTTTGAACAGTGAATACAGTCCGCGAGGATCCGCGACACCACCAAGATCGCAGGTCTGAGGTCCAACTAAGGAATGAGGAGGTTTGACCGAGTATTCCGGGACTCTGATCGTAGGTTTACTCCAGGATCGTTCGAGCCGAGTGAGCATAGGTGATACGTCAACAAGTTTCGGTTTACGTGGATGTTTATGTCTTTCCGTTTATTAGTTGGGTCTAGGGCATTTATCGTAATAATACCAAAGACGCACGTCTGGTAGGGTAAACGCGGGTGATATTTATTTGTTGTTACAATGCTTCTATCAAGAATTCCAAATATACGTTGGAGTTACCGCGTCCATTTGTTTCTTAAGTGTCTTTTCTTTCGAGTCGATTTCGAATAGAATTTTCGCATTCGAATTTCCGTTTATGGTTCCGACTCCGCTGGGCAGGATATATAGTCGACATAGTCCGTATTGTGTAAATCGATAGGATGACAAGACCATCTTCTATCAACTCCGTCATATCTGCTATATATGAGTTTATCCATATTATAATGAGTTTATATTTAGGCGAGCGTCGCTGCCTACTCCAATTAACCCCCGGACAGTACGAGATCCTCAGCGCCGATGTGTCGTCGCCTCTGTACTTTCGCCAACGACGTAGCCGCACAACGACAACGACAACCGGCACAAGTCACTCAACTGTCCGTCCCAAAGGCTTAGATGTACTTCAGGTTTTCCTTGGAGAGTTAGGTTACTTTTACGATTGCGACTAGCTACTGTAAACACACCTTAGCAGTAACATTCACCTATAAACTCACAAATACCACACACACAACTTGTCACAAATTACACACATTCGGGCCATTTGTCCGTTAGTCAATGCCTTCCAGAATGTCACTGTATTATTATGTATCCTTGGATACTAGTAGTGCGCTATTTATTCCCTATGCTATTCAATGGGATAAGCTTTCTATTGTTCGTTTAACTCAATTCTAATTCTAGCGTGGTTGTTGCTATGGTGACATTATGCAAAGCTAGCAGTAGAATTAGTGTGATTCCAATGCATACAGATCTGGGATGTTATTTAATAGTAATTCTTTAATAGTCAATGTCCTGTTTATACATGACTTTACGAATTTTATAGGCTATTAACTATGTTTGGGAGACTTTCGTACACGCATACGCATAATAATATAAATCTCCGCTCCCTTGATCTATTAATTAATGGAATTTTGGGAATGTTATAAATTGCGTAAAATGGCAATTTATTAAATTCATTAAAAGACATGAATTTAAATTTATTCCCTGAAATTTTATTATTTGATAATTAAATGGACATATTTTGATTCTAGAACATGTCTAGGGACACAAGATCCTTAATTCTAAGAAAATTGTCTCTTTAAGAATATCGGTAAATGCTACGATATCTTAATTGACTAGAATTGTTGAAGGATCTGAATTTTACAGATTTTGACTTATTTGATTTGTAAATATTAACTAATTAATATTTGAGATGGGCACCGATCTATTCCAGAACTTGTCTGGGGACGTTAACCACTGATTCTAGAATTTGTCTTTCAAGTATATCGGTGGGTGCCGCGATATCTTAATCGACTAGAATGACAGATGGTCAAAGGGTTTAACAGATTTATTTTGCGTGATACGCTACTGTTAAAGGGACATCACGCTACTATGTATTATTTAATATACGGTATGAGAGCAATATCGCACGAAGCAATGTCAGTGTGAAGAGGCAAGTCGTTTCCAAGGTCTACCCAGAGCTTGGTTTAGCCGAGACACGAGGATCTGAACTTTGCATTCCTAATACTCTGCCTACCAATAATACTTAAATATAGTAGTGGCTTTATTGTACTTTTAATAAGTACAGACATTTCATCTTACTGTAGTTACGTATTTATAATATAATACGGACAGTAAGGAAAGAGAAAAAATAATTATTTCTTCGCCGTCGCACTAAATATAATATAAGTAAGTATGTACGTAATAAACACGAATATATTGCACTATTCTACAAAATAATCGCTAAATAATATTCTACTAAATTAAATAAAACGATTATAATAAAATTACATAGTAATACATACATAAATATAAAAATGATAAAATAATAT
>JAUCBJ010000252.1:0-66182 GCA_032718475.1 Nemertoderma westbladi | reverse complement strand
ATTGGCAACAGAATCCAGAAGCTTGTTCGTTACGATAATTAAATGACTTGCACTTAGGATCTCTGCAATTAATTAAAATTAAATGGAATTGGTTTCATTTTTTTTATATTCCATTTCACTTGGGATATTTTAGCAAAATCAAACCATATATAAATGTGGTGCACTGGTGCAAGTAAGCATAATTAAAATATGCACACTATGTTTACAGAAATAGTTCGACTTACGGAATTGTGTGGGGCGCCACCGATGCCAATACCCCTATCTCATTTTAGCGTTGTCTGGGCAAGCCCACCCCTAGCAGCTGGGGGTTTGCACAGTTATTATTAGGAGGATTTACTGTGTAGGCTGGCGCCTAAAGGGGGTGAACCATGGATGAACTGAACATGGTTGGGCGGTATAGGCTGGATCGGAGGACTCAAATTATATATTATTAATGCCGGATGCCACTGAGGAAATTGGAGCTCTGAATGATGTTTTTTCAACCAGAATAGTGGAATTGTTGGCAAATGAGACAGGATCGCCACAAGCTCCTAAAAGAGACTTGTTGGGGGTTAAAGGGTTAAGGGTTGGGCCGACCTAACCAGGTGAACCTTACATCACATTACATCATCGAAAGGAGGCGATGGACTTATCATTGGTATTATGCCATCCAGATGGCAAGCACCTGGAGGCACCACTTCGCAAATCTGCAAATGTACACCCCACCCCCGCACTGGTAACTATTAAATTGTACATGGTTAATGGATGTGAGCTCCATAAACATGCTAGCATTGGATAACCGTTGGACCAACGTTGCCTATGGCAACCTGGCGGCGTTGGAGCACCGTTGTGAGGCATTGTTGGTCCAACGGAAAAAATGTCCCAACTATTGCTTGGGGATGAAATCTTATATTATTTCTAAAAGACAGTATTGGACGTACCGGTGGGATCAAATCGGAGTCCTCCAAGATGGAAATTTCTTAGAATAAATAATAGGTATGCCTGCATGAAACCACTCATTCGTCCAAAATAAATATCAATTACTATTTTCCAATAATTGTTCTTTTGTTTTGTATTACACAGGTTAAAATTATCAATTAAGGGAAATGAGCAGGTTATAGTTACATTTATTCTATCCAAAACAATAAACTAATGTCAATAGAACAGGTTACAGTTTTATTTTTGGGAGTAATCAGATGTTATTGCGTCGATTTCCACTGGAAAGGGATGAATTTTGATTGCATCGAAAGCACACCCCCCTCCCTTCCTTATCTGCTTGTTTAATATACACATATATGGAGAGGGGCGATCCACGAAGGGGATAACTTAATAATCGAGTTAAGGTTGGGAGGGGGGAAAAACGAGAGGTCGGATCTTTAGGGTGATCGAAAAGGTGTTCGTTAATGTAAGTGCCAATATTTCGGCCACAACATGTAATAATAATTGAATTATTATACAAATAAACAGGCCTTCTTCAACAGGGCAAATGCAATCGGGATGTGTCGGGCTACATAAAAAACTGACTAAACACTACTGCACTACTTCCTAAAGACACTACTCAAACTATGTTACTTACTACTGCAGTACGGTAAGACCGGTGTAGGTAACAAACAAATTATATAATTTATATAAAGGGGGTTACGCGTATCCCTGTAACTGGCGGCAATGAAATTAGTTACATTAGCATCAGGTATTGAAAGAAAAGTAATTAAATACAATAGGTAGTGATATAACATAATTCGCACCAAACAGAATTAATATTAATATAAAATACCTGTGTAGAAAAATATTATTATATTTATAACGAGATATAATACAGTACAGTATAAAGCTTACCATCCCCGGTTATAATCTATGTTGTATTGCGTGTTAAGTGTTAAGTGTTGGGTGTTCGTGTGTTATGAAGTGTTTTTCGCTCAGTTTTCTGTCGGTCCAATCCTTGCAAATGCGTTTAATTTTAATGGTAAAAGGGTGCGGTGTGCTGCTATGTCCGTGATGTTTGTCTAAAAAGTGCTCTCCGATAGATTGTTTCCGGTTGGCATTGCGTATAGAATTCCTATGTTTCATAATGCGTATACGTAAGGGGCCCGCTGTTTCACCAATGTATTTTTCGACTTTATGGGTGCACAGAGTGCATTTTAGTTCGTAAACCACGTTGCTGGTAGTGCAGGCAGTAACTCCGTGGTTGCAGGTGTAGCAAGGGGTACTCCTAAGAGATGGGCATGGGATAGCCGTAAGGCTACCACGTATCAAAAACCGTTTGAGGTTGGGGCCTGGTAGGTGAACAACCCTGATATTGGATCTAAGTGGTGATGACTCAACAATAGTCTGGACCCGTTTTCGAACGTGTTCGTTGAAGAATGGTATGACTAATGGTATACGCGTAGCGTTAACATGAGTGCGTGAGTTGGGTGTTGGACTTGATACTGTTTTCTGGGTGTTAGCACGTGGGTATGGGGTGGGGGGGGGGGGTGTGGGGGGGTGGGGTGGGGGGGTTGGCGGGAGCTGTGGGGTGGGGTGGGAGTGGGGGCGGGGTTGGGGGTGGTGGGGGGTATGCGTGGGGATTAGTATGTTTGGGAATGTTGTGGGGGTTTCTTTGTAGTGCTACAGTATGTGTATTATGTCTATTGGTGTGGGAGTGTCTGAGAGTGTCTACTGCGTTAGTGCGTGTGTGTGATGTTGTGTTTCTACTACTAGTACTATTGCTCCGTGGGGATGTGATGGGAGGGGAAAGTGCGTTAGATATAAGCTTGTTGACTAAGTGGCTGGGGTAGTCATTGCCACGTAGGATATTTTTAATTTTATCAAGGCTACGTGAGCGACCATTCGGGGTGTTACTATTGCGAATTGCGCGTTGAATGGCGGATCTGGCGACATTAATAATCATATTGCGGGGGTGGCTACTATAGTAGTTCAAAATAATACCGGCCATACTGGGTTTAATATAAAGTTCAAACTCTATCCGTCCTTTGTTATTGATGGTGGTTGTAACGTCAAGGAATGCTAAGCTAGAGCAGGATTTCTCCATGGTGTACTTAATAGAAGGGTGGCAGTTATTAAGTTAAATTAAAAATTTATCCAACTCCTCCTCACCATGTGCCCATACTGCCCACCCATCGTCGTAAAACCTAGACCAGCAGTCCACTGCCAAAAAATAATTATCTAAATACAGTTTCTCTTTAACATGAATGTATATCCCCGAGAAGGGACCGGCGAGCCGGTTTCCCATTCCCAACCCGTCTTTTTGTTAGTAAAACTTCCCATTAAACTTAAAATAAGTAAATTCTAGTGAGGTCCTAAGTAGGCCATAAAAATCTGGGATACTGAGTCCATATAAGTTAATTTGGTCCTGGTTGCTGTTGACGAATCCGGTGACAATGTCGATTCCTTCGATGACCGGGATGATGGTGTACATGGATACAATATCTAGACTAAATATCATATCTCCTGACTGAAGAGGATTGATGCAACTAACGCGGTTCATGAAATCTAATGTATTCTTAAGTTGTTCCAGTACCAAGTTGGCGGCTTGGGTTAAAATGCGACTCGCCATCCATGCTGGCTTCTCCGCTGCTGAACCAGATCCCGAGGATATGGGCCGCATAGGTTCGTTGACTTTGTGGGTTTTGGGGTTCCCGTATAACTCTGGTGTTCTAGCGTGGATGTTACTTGTTTTCGCTGCTCGCAGGTATTCATCCTGTTCGAATATAGAAATCACTCCCGCATTGATCTTCTTAATGGCTGTTACTTTGGGGTTCTTTGCAAGTGGTGTGTAAGCTGCTGAGTTGGATAATATGTCTTTATGGATTTTCTCGATGTATCGTTTTCGCGTCAAAACCGCGAATCCACCACTCTTGTCCGCCTTTTTGACGATTAAATTATTATCCGCCTTCAGTTCCTTAAGGGCATGGGCTTCTTTTTCTGTAAGGTTAGTTGTACCCGCTTTTGGATTGTGTGTGAGTGCGAATTTGTGTTGCCTGTAGACTGCTTTAATAGAGTTTGAGAGTTCATCTATATCACGTAGTATGTGTGTAGGAATATCCGTTGGGGGAGGGGACTGGTAGGTATCGGGAAATGGAATTTTACCAAGTAGTTGCATTGTCGGAACCGGGTCGGTTGCTGTTGTTGAGTCGTTGGTGTTCGAGTTCCTGATTCTATGTTCCTCGGCACGTTCTTCGGCACGCCGTTCTCGTTCGGCCTTCCACCGCATGCCGTAAGAGAAACGGTCCAGGCCAATCGCGAGGTTGTCCATTGTATTGCGATCGAAATCCCTCTGTACAGCGAACTGCAGGCCCTTACTTAAGAGTTTGAGGGAGCCTTCCGGCAGGACGGGTCTATCGGAGGGGGGGATTATCGATGAACACACGATCCAACGCATGTTTCTTTGTCTGGAGCGGTAAACGGTGTTTTTCTAAAATAGAACTACTGAGGTTCATAAGTTTCTTTCGGTGCGCGGTGTGAGTTTGTATTGAGGCTAGTTCATGCGTCTTTCTGTAGAAATGTTGCATCTTCTTCGTGATGTACTCCAGTATCCGGGACGCTGTGATGTACTGTTGTAATGTATCTCATTGCGTGCTGAGTTTAGCAATTTTAGCGCATGTAGAACATACAGCAGCCACTAAAGAACGGCGTTTGAAATTAAAAAGGATCCTATTGTAACTCAGGTGTTCGATGTTAATCTTAATTGCACTGTCGATGGTATTGGATGGTTATAGGAATGTTATTGTTAAAATTGTTATTGCTCTTTTAATCATCATGGTATTACATATTGGAATGGGGTGAACCGCAAGGTGGCACATTAGCACCATTACTATTTGTAATTGTGCTGGATTACGCAATGAGGACGGCCACAAAGGGTGAAGATCTGGGATTCACACTTCAAGAACGCAGAAGTAGTAGATATCCGGCAACTACAGTCACAGACACCGACTTTGCGGATGACATTGCCCTGCTCTCTAATACGCTAGCAGATGCACAGCTTCTACTAAATAAAGTGGAGAGGGCTGCTAAGGAGGTTGGATTGCATATAAATGCTACCAAGACCGAATTCATGACCTTTGATGTTGATGGAAACTTGACAACCATTGATAATAATCAACTAAGGAAGGTCGATGACTTCCAGTACCTTGGATCATGGATAGAGAGTAGCAAAAAGGACATAGAAGTTAGGAAAGCAAAGGCTAGGGTAGCTCTATCAAAAATGGATACCATCTGGAAATCAGGTCTCTCCAGGCACATGAAGACTAAGTTCTTTCGAGCCACAGTGGAAAGTGTATACGGGGATGAGACCTGGACACTGACTAAATCACATGAACAACGAATTGATGGTTGCTACACAAGACTACTAAGGACAGCCCTAAACATCAGCTGGAGACAACACATGACAAACACCGAGCTTTACGGTACAATACCACCTGTATCAACCACCCTCTGTGAACGCAGATTAAGATTCAGTGGGCACTGCTGGCGAAGTAAAGACGAGGTCATACCAGATCTACTTCTCTGGCAACCAACTCATGGAAAGCGTAGTCATGGACGACCGGCCATAACATATATAGATCAACTTGAAAGGGATACTGAACTTGGGAGAAACGAAATTGTGACAACTATGGAGAATCGGGAAGCCTGGAAGGATCTCATTTCCACTGTCCGAGTTCGCTCGACCTAGTAGTAGTAGTAGTTATTGCTCTTTTAATCATCATGGTATTACATATTGGAATGGGGTGAACCCCGATTGGGAGTGAATGGAAATCGAGCGGAATTGCATTTTTACCGGAAGTGGATCCGCAATGACACAAATTTTACTGGAACCAGATATTATTAATAAATTTTTTGTACAAAAAGTTCAATTAGTCCTTGAAAACAACAAATGCATTACTACAAAAAAACTTGGTACATTTAAAACAAAAAAACGATACATATTTTTCATTAATACAGTAATAATATATTAATAAATCAAATAAATTATAATAAACTGTGCCTTAATTAATGACTAAACATGAATTCCGCTCGACTCCAAGACATAGCCCTATGTTGTGTAATGAACCTGGCAGAAGAGGGCAAAAATCATAATACGTAATGTCATTTACAGTTAGTTTTCTATATGGAAACCAATAAAGTAAAGAGAAACCAATGTTAATTATGAAACATTTTGACGGCTAGTAATCCATCAGTCCGATGCGAGCTGGTACCGTAGAATACAGGCATAAGATAGCTTTACTAAGTACATTATCATAACACATACAGTAAAGTGAGCTACTTAAATGCGAAACTTTATTGATAAAAATAGCACTAGAAATACAAGGCTCAGAAAAAAATGGAACAACTTCCTTAAAATATTTATATCACAAGTAAATTTCTCCTCTTTCAGTCTTCACAATACTGTCTACTAAACAAATTTTATAATCCTTAGAAATAAAACAATTATCTCGCTGATATGAATGAAGTTAATGTAAAGAATACACTTACTAAAACGGAAAATTTCGAACCGTGCAGTTTGAGATTTTCATTGAAAAAATAGCCAATTTCCCGCTTCAAAATTGGGTACTTAACTGCAGAACAATGCAATGCAAATGTATTTTCTTCAGTTAAGTGTCTACATATTTGTTCCAGCGGATTATGTGGTTTTCTAAACAGACGTTTTAACTTGTACAAATAATTTTCAAACTTAAAGGCACTAAAGTTATCTAAGACACCGAAAGTAGTTACATCATCACATAAATGTGATAAAGCATGTATACATTGTATGACAAAAAGTGGCCACCATATATCTCTTTACATCCATCAATAAATCTATGCAACAATATTCTAGCAAATTCAATATTATCAACAGTACACACGCGTATATCGCTAAGTAAAACAATGGCAACGTATAGATATAAAAAATTATTAAACATAGTTTCATTAAGAATTCCGCGGAGTACGACTATCCCAGTATACAGCAAAAACTGCCTAAATTCTATGGCCTTCCAGTAACATAAACCACTTAGTGCTCTTGGTTTACGGGCAAATTCTCTAGGAGTATATGCTACTTGAAATATCTGAGATATCATTGCGTCCCAGATGTGATCTTAGATCACATCCCTTAGTCCACCAGGAAATAAGCTTCTTTGTAATACCAAGGCATACCAAATGAAGATAATCTTGCGGAAACTGCTGAACCATATCTATTGGTAACTTTTCCAAAGGTGATTTATCATGGTGATGTTGAGGCTGTTCCTCAGATCGAAATGACTCATATGTTCGCTTAACTGCATCACTCTCTGGAAACGTCATCCATCGTTCAACGTAACACCTCGTTGTGTGCAACGATCACACCCATAGTAACCAGTATGACCAGTAATGCATTTTATGAATGACCTCGCAGGACAATCGCAAATGAAAGGACCAAGAGTAACTTTATATTTATTTTCTGATACAATCACTAGTACCCCATCATCCCGGACCCGCTCTAAAACCAAAGCCCTTAGAACCATCCGCCCACCCAACCTCCCAACAACGCTACCCGAGTCACCGCACCCTACAACACCCGAGACCCGCACCCCGCTACGCAACCATCCAACCCCGTCTCGCCATCAAACCCCACAGCCCCTATGCTCCCCCCTCAGCCCCCTGACCCCCCGTTCCATCACCACGCATGATACATAGCGGCCCGCATGGACAACCCAGCCATTGAGGTTATCATTCAGGAGATGCACCTCAAAATTAACACCATAGACCTGAAGCATTTCAACAAGTTCCACCCACCCAACCTTGATCAACTACAACAGCAAGCCCTCCTATCGTTACACAAACTCAAGGATGTTACCTACCTAAAAGGTGACAAAACCGGGAACAATATTGTTTTAGATTCTACCGACAAAGACTACGAAATTCGGCGCCTCTTCAGCGACACCTCCACTTACGAATGCTTAAATAAAGACCCGACTGCCCGTTTCAGGGTTAAATGTCGGGCCTTTCTTGATGAACTCGCAGTCTCCAATTTAGAACTTAGAACCCACCTGTTCCCCAACACCTTCACGGTCGGACACATATTCATTATGCTTAAGGATCACAAACCGCAGGATAATTGGGTAACCCACCCCAATTGAAAACACTTTCCCAAAGATCGCCCCATCATCACTAATACTGACGCCTTTTTTACTTCGCTTTCCAAGCTCATGCACTACTACTTGAACCCCCTCGTCAATACCACCACCAACCATCTGAAAAGTTCCCTCCAGTTAAAACCCGATCTACCCACTAATGTCGCACACTCTGGATGCACCCTAGTCGCTGTAGATGGTATAGAAATAGGTATCCAGGCAACTATGGAGTCACTCACTGAAGACCCCACCCTTCCCTACAGATCCATCTACACGCCACACCAACTGTGCCTTATACTTAGATTTCTATTATTTCATAATTACTTTCAGTTCGACCACAAGTTTTATTTACAAATTGCAGGGGCCCCCATGGGCGGAGACCACAGTGGTGACTACGCTGTGTTAACCGCATCTAAAGTCATATGGAGAGCTCTACACATCACATTATTTTCGCACACCTTTTTCCGAACTGTAGTTGACGATAGTCTTTTAATCTATGACCAACAACTTTCTACCCAACAAACCGACACCCTTACCTACATCTTAAACTCAGCATGCCAGCAACTCTACAATTCCAACGATATACAATTCACCACCGAATTTTCCAACACCCGAATGAACTACCTGGATATAACCATTTACCATCACAACAACACCCTCCTAACGAAACTCTTTAAAAAACCAACTTCCAATAAACTTCCTATTTTGTATTGCAAATTGCAACTTGCTTGGGCAGCCACCAAACATCGAGGTCAGCCCTACAAGGAAAATATATGACAATACACTACCTATAGAAACAGGGGACTTCATACCTGCATAACTCCAAAGAAGCAAAAGCATGTCCAATAATAAAGCGAGTGGATTAGATGAAATCCCAGCGGAGGTATGGAAAACCGGAGTGCTAAACAGACCATTATTGAATGTTTGCAACCGGATGTTAAAAGGGGAAAAGCCACCACCAATTTGGAGTAAAGGTCAACTAAAGCCTCTCCCCAAGAAAGGAGACCTCGGCATACCAACAAACTATCGTTGGATCTGTCTGCTTGTGGTAGCTGCCAAAATATACAATAAAATGATTCTATATAGGATTGGGCCTCACATAGAGAAACTACTGCGTAAGAGCCAACACGGATTTCGACCAAGTAGATCAACAATAGCTCAGATACTTTCACTACGGAGACTGATTGAAGGAATTAAGTCAAAGAATCTCCCCGCAGTCATGAGACTTCAAGAAGGCATTCGACTCCATCCATAGAGGTAAAATGCTTGAAATCCTAAAAGCTTATGGAATACCAGAAGTAATTGTTGCTGGCATTGGATTGTTATATTGTGACACAGAAGCACAGGTACTCTCACCAGATGGTGAAACTGAGTTTTTCTCAATCCTGCCTGGCGTACAGCAAGGTGACACATTAGCACCATTACTATTTGTAATTGTGCTGGATTACGCAATGAGGACGGCCACAAAGGGTGAAGATCTGGGATTCACACTTCAAGAACGCAGAAGTAGTAGATATCCGGCAACTACAGTCACAGACACCGACTTTGCAGATGACATCGCCCTGCTCTCTAATACGCTAGCAGATGCACAGCTTCTACTAAATAAAGTGGAGAGGGCTGCTAAGGAGGTTGGATTGCATATAAATGCTACAAAGACCGAATTCATGACCTTTAATGTTGATGGAAACTTGACAACCATTGATAATAATCAACTAAGGAAGGTCTATGACTTCCAGTACCTTGGATCATGGATAGAGAGTAGCAAAAAGGACATAGAAGTTCGGAAAGCAAAGGCTTGGGTAGCTCTATCAAAAATGGATACCATCTGGAAATCAGATCTCTCCAGGCACCTGAAGACTAAGTTATTTCGAGACACAGTGGAAAGTGTATACGGGGATGAGACCTGGACACTGACTAAATCACTTGAACAACGAATTGATGGTTGCTACACAAGACTACTAAGGGCAGCCCTAAACATCAACTGGAGACAACACATGACAAACGCCGAGCTTTATGGTACAATACCACCTGTATCAACCACCCTCTGTGAATGCAGATTAAGATTCAGTGGGCACTGCTGGAGAAGTAAAGACGAGGTCATACCAGATCTACTTCTCTGGCAACCAACTCATGGAAAGCGTAGTCGTGGACGACTGGCCATAACATATATAGATCAACTTGAAAGGGATACTGAATTTGGGAGAAACGAAATTGCGACAACTATGGAGAATCGGGAAGCCTGGAAGGATCTCATTTCCACTGTCCGAGTTCGCTCGACCTAGTAGTAGTACAATTCACCACCGAATTTTCCAACACCCGAATGAACTACCTGGATATCACCATTTACCATCACAACAACACCCTCCTAACGAAACTCTTTAAGAAACCAACTTCCAATAAACTTCCTATTTTATATTCCAGTTCTCACTACAAACCCGCACTCTCAGCAGGAGTTAAAGCCGAAATCCTAAGATATCGCCGTTTTACCAACAACAACCACCACTTCAACATCGCCAGACACGCATATTTGGAGCTTTGCAAACACAGAGGTTACCCCCTCAACTTCCTGTTAGGACTCTACGCATGGAAACCCGACCCCCGACTACCCTGCAACTCCCCCACCACCCTCCCCCAATCACAAACACACCTGCCGATATACCTCGCGACCACACCCCATTTCATCAAAATGCTTTCTGCCACCATTACTTGACACAAAAAATGAAAATCTTATCCACGTTATCACAGTTCCCTGCAACCTGCCGAACCTCGGACAAATCCTCATCCGCAAAAAGCAACCCCAACGTAACACTGGTAACCAACCCTGCCACATCTCCCGATGCCTATGCTGCAAAGCAATAACTGATCCCCCAACTACCCCATGGGGCGAACGCATTACCGGTCATTTTAATTGTAAATCCCATAATATTCTTTATTTTATTGCGTTTAAATCTCATCCCAAGCAGTGGTATGAATTTAGGCCAGACCGAACAATTTCTACATAAGAGACTTAATGATCACCGGGCCGCAATTCGCGATGCTAGGAAAGGTATCGTCACAACTGACCCCGAAGTACTCCTTTTACAACACTTTACCGACTGCCCCCTGCAAGACATCCACATCACCTGTTTCAAACAATTCTGTAACCACAACCACCTAATTAATTCCGAGTCCGTTCTGATTAACCTCCACCGTCCTCCCCTCAATAAAATCACACCAGCAATGTAACTCTAACTATTCCTGTATAGACTCTTTTTTTGTTTATCAATTTTTCTTTTTTGGTGTTACGCTTTCACATTTTTCGACTTAAGCCAGTACCCCCCCCCCCCCATCCCTATCGTTTTCCGATATCCAAATTTATACATTTAATTTCGTTATTTTATTCTAATTAATTAATTTCCTCGAACCCGCTGACACATTGTTCGCACTTACAGTAGCTGTGTATCAGGGTGAGTCAGCCAAGCCCCTATACTGTATGTTTCCGCCAGCTGATATACTATTGTTTAACACACTCACCTATATTTTAACGAGAATTATTTTTTCAGCAATTGAACTCTGTCTGCGGTAAATTTACCAAACCTCTCTACTCTCTACTGTATCTTTCCGGCAGCCAAACTATCTTAACAAACCCGCCAACACCTAGTCTACAGCCGGCAGCTTTAGCACGCCCATTTCAATTATCCACCTTATGATATTTCAGTGCATTACAAATGTTCATTTTTAATAATAAGTGAATTGTTGTGGGGTGAGTGACGCGGTGTATTAAATATACAATGTGAATAAGATAATATGATAATGCTCTCCATAGCGAAAAATATCAACCGGCCCTATTGGGGCTCAAACCCGGTACCTAGGTTTCAAACTTCTGGTTATCATCAGCCGGGTGAGTGTACTGAGCTACCAGACCGGATGAATATTTCACTGTGGAGTGGGAGATCATATTTAGGCCAACTAATCACTCAAAGGAAAGTACAAGTTCGAGCCCCAATAGGGCCGGTTGATATTTTTCGCTATGGAGAGCATTATCATATTGTCTTATTCACATTGTATATTTAAATGTTCATTTTAGTACAATAAACCCCCGTTAGATTTTTTGAACCTTTTTGGTGTGTAATATTTCTCTTAGTAATTTTAATAGTTGTACTCACCAATAATAATTTTACATACGTAAGTATTTTAGCCAGATTTCAAACCTACTTATATTCAACCTATGGGGCTATCGTTCTTTTACAACCTAATTCTTACTTTATAATTGTTAGTTTATTTATATTGTCCTTCTATGGACCACCTCACACATACAGTCCCTATATAGGAAATATATAAGCTGGGCCCTGCCGGCTTGCAGTGTGTCTCATAAAAGACATGTCAATCACGCAGTTCCTTTGCGGGCTTTACTAAATGTACGTTGTTAACTAAACCACACTGTCTCGGTCTGTTTGTAGAGAACGTTTTAATTCTAGGAATATTGTTGGGGGAAATTGGTGCTCTGTTGTCTGTTTGATGTCAATTGGTGCCTTACAAGACATATCATTTTAAAAGTATAATAGTTAATTAAGAATTATTAGTACATATGGGACCCCCCCCCCCCCCCCCCCCCCCTCCCATAAACATGACCCTGTCTATAATTACAGAGGTTTCCTCTGGCCCCTTTGCCCGGTATACCCACACCCGGATGTATTGCGAATAATTGTGTTGACGATGTAATAGAGAATTAAACATTACAGTAGTAACACATTAAAGTTAAACATTAGAAACATTAGCGAAATAAACGCGACATTAAAATAAAGTTATAAAATTGGTTGGTTATATTTTAATGTAAAATAACGTTAATATGTTATGAGTCATACATACTTAATAAATGTAATAAAAAATTAATAAATCTTCAGTTTAATAATTTAGCATATAATTTTTTTATTCTGAAAATTAAAATAATAAATTGAGTCACTGAGTCTGCAAGTTAATTCTCGCTGTCTACCGGAGTTAATTACACACAAACAAATCAAGTTAAATAATGTTATAACAGCAGGAGACCATCAAGTACCAGAAGGCAGAGTATAACAGAAGCGAGTGGGCCATTAAACACAGACAGCTTGTTGTATGAATGCTACACAGTGCCAGTGCACACTGCACAGTGGGGGTTACGCGAGTTTGAGTTGGGTTTGAGTAAACCAGACAGGTTTGAGTTAGTAAGAGTGAGGTAAGAGAAAAGGTACCCAGTTTGAGAAACGGTATCTAGAATGAGATAGAGACTGTACTGTAGGTTATGCCGATTTTTCAGCCAGAAACCTTATCGCGCTCATTCCCATTCTATACCTAATATTTATTTTGGTGCACCCTACTCTCAAACAATATCTTCATTTAGTGCTAACTCTTTTCTAGTACTTTAATTATTTCGATTGCACTCACCAACATTAGTATCTGGCTGTATATTTAGTATTTGAACGATAGTATTTTTAGTATTTGAACTATAGTATTTTTAGTATTTGAACCAATATATTTAGTGTTTAAACGATATGTTTATAACTACTCCATACCTATTTGCAACCCGCACCCCCCCCCCCCCCTACCCCCCACCCCCACCCCCCCCCCCCTTCGCACCCCCACTTATGTGCGGTAAGATCCTCTACCCTTTGGTTGTATTGGCCTACTGTATGTTTGCGTTAGCCCCCTTGTTTCAGCCCGCATCCTTGATACCGGTAGCGACCTAACAACAATAACCTGCAGACTGCCACCCTACAGCCCTAGTGTAGTATACACTAATACCCCCTTCGGTTTACAACCGAAGGACACCGGAGAACTCTTAACATAACACCCCCACCCCCCCCCCCCCCCCCCCTCACCCCCATGCATACACTAGGTAGTGTTTATCTCTTCGCCTGAATTTACCACTGTGGTACTACATGTACATAATAAATACTAATTATAATTCATATAAATACATATTAAATAACCTATCATTAATCTGTTTCTACTGTGCTGCAGCACCACCCTTTCATGTGTACATGTTCTTAGATTATGTCTGTAGTCCTTGTCCTACCATTTTATTTAAATTGAAATTTTTAATGTATATAATATAATAATGAACCGCTGAGGACGCCCGCAACGGGTGAAATGCGCATACGGTAACATTTATATTTTTATAACTCGTGGCAAGAAGACCCTCTACACCCCCAACAGATTCTCCACCCCCAGAGTATACCTGAAAGTATATTAATCATGCTTACGTCAACCAGAAACATTAAATATTTGGATGAATTAATAGTTATCAAATATACCCATATAGAAAACGACTTTAAATATGTCTGAAACATGATTTATTTTAATGATAATAATTTCAATAAATAATGATTTTTTTATTATTATAATATAGGTGCAGCATACCTTGAACACAGTCCAGCATAATTGATTCTTGAAACTTGTTTATTGATTGTTTTAATGTCGTGGTTCACCAACTTATGGTGCGCTCTAAACCCATAGCGACCTTCCCCATATGTAATTTCTCTGTGACAATGGATTTTGTTACCATGAACACATTGGGGGTGGAACTGGTTGACTGTGTAGAAAGTGATCGCAGCTTGTAAAATAGTTCGGATGAGTTGGGAGAGTAGAGCCATAATGATTTGGTATGAAATTTGTAACGTGTTAATCTTTCAGGTTGAGATAATATTTTGGGATAATACAATTATTAATGATGAATGTAGAAAACAATTCAACAAAATAGAGATACAACAATAAGGAATATATAAGTATTATAATTATTTAATATTCAGTTCTATAGAAAAATAATTCCTATCCTACTGGACTGACAAAGATTACTTTAGGATGAGTAAATTGAGTTCAACATCATTTTAACTTCTGAAACAGTAAAACCAGGAATTAACTCCCTACAACTACTTACTTTTCAATCTTCATCTGTGGGGCAAGTACAACACATGTGACTATAACCCAAATTTAAACTACACAAAATCACACAATGAACAATAAACTTTCTAACTTGATCTACATAGAAATATTATATTCTCTCTGAGGTTAAAACTCGCACATAATTGGTTAACTACTTTCCAATTAATGTTGGTTGGAGGACCAATAACTGGAAGAAATGTTTAGAATGTTAAGGGCGATTTTGTGTTGAAGTTGGTGGGTGTCATTATTTAGTTTGAAGGAAGAGGATATTATGTTTATGCATCATGACAAATTATATTTCGGTTGGTGATTAGCAAATCAGAAGTATTTTATAAGTGTTTAACTACGAAATTTATTTTCCAAAAGTATAAACTAACCGTCTTACAGAGTATGAAATTTATTTTCAAAAAATAAACAAGGATGTTATTACGTTAAGTTACGGTATCTTTTCAGGAATACCGTAGTTCAATATTTTTCCGTAACGTAAGCCTTAATGTAATAGCTTTTTCAATACCGTAACGTAATTTTACTGTATATTTTTTCCGTAAACCGTAACGTCATAGCGTAATATTGGTTTTAGCTACCAACCAATCATTTTGGACAAAAAAGTAAATCTTTCGACAAAAAACTTTCACTTTCAATTTCACTTGCACGTTCTAGCTAATTCATTATAAAGCTAATTGCTTTAATAGGTTTTGTTTGTCTTCTACACGGTCTTCTTATAGCCAGCTTCCTGGCTTCTCAGGTTATTTATAATGAAGTCCCCCTATCAATATTGCCAAAAGCTAATTCTATGCGCACTTCTTCAGTATAGGCTACTTAACAAGTACAACAACACAAAACAACATAAACTACACAATCTAAACTATTAAGTATACCAGTTACTTTTAAGTATTAAGTATATTATATAAGTTACCGAATTGTGTAAGTAGTCAACTTGACCGCAGATAAGAAGATTCCCCAACAATAAGTTACCAAAAGGCGAAAGTAGTGAACTTGACAGGAGATAGGAAGAGTCACCAACAATAAGTTACCGAATTGTGTAAGTAGTCAACTTGAAAGCAGATAAAGAAGATTCCCCAACAATAAGTTACCGAATGGTGTAAGTAGTCAACTTGACAGGAGATAGGAAGAGTCACTAACAATAAGTTACCGAATTGTGTAAGTAGTCAACTTGAAAGCAGATAAAGAAGATTCCCCAACAATAAGTTACCGAATGGTGTAAGTAGTCAACTTGACAGCAGATAACAAGAGTCACCAACAATAAGTTACCGAATGGTGTAAGTAGTGAACTTGAGAGCAGATAAGAAGATTCCCCAACAATAGTTACCGAAAGGTGTAAATAGTCAACTTGACAGCAGATAAGATGAGTCCCGAACAATACGTTACCGAATGGTGTAAGTAGTGAACTTGACAGCAGATAGGAAGAGTCACCAACAATAAGTTACCGAAAGGTGTAAGTAAACTTGACAGCAGATAAGAAGAGTCACCAACAATAAGTTACCGAATTGTGTAAGTAGTCAACTTGAAAGCAGATAAAGAAGATTCCCCAACAATAAGTTACCGAAAGGCGTAAGTAGTGAACTTGACAGGAGATAGGAAGAGTCACCAACAATAAGTTACCGAATTGTGTAAGTAGTCAACTTGAAAGCAGATAAAGAAGATTCCCCAACAATAAGTTACCGAATGGTGTAAGTAGTCAACTTGACAGGAGATAGGAAGAGTCACTAACAATAAGTTACCGAATTGTGTAAGTAGTCAACTTGAAAGCAGATAAAGAAGATTCCCCAACAATAAGTTACCGAATGGTGTAAGTAGTCAACTTGACAGCAGATAACAAGAGTCACCAACAATAAGTTACCGAATGGTGTAAGTAGTCAACTTGAAAGCAGATAAAGAAGATTCCCCAACAATAAGTTACCGAATGGTGTAAGTAGTCAACTTGACAGCAGATAACAAGAGTCACCAACAATAAGTTACCGAATGGTGTAAGTAGTGAACTTGAGAGCAGATAAGAAGATTCCCCAACAATAGTTACCGAAAGGTGTAAATAGTCAACTTGACAGCAGATAAGATGAGTCCCGAACAATAAGTTACCGAATGGTGTAAGTAGTGAACTTGACAGCAGATAGGAAGAGTCACCAACAATAAGTTACCGAAAGGTGTAAGTAAACTTGACAGCAGATAGGAAGAGTCACTAACAATAAGTTACCGAAAGGTGTAAGTAGTCAACTTGACAGCAGATAGGAAGAGTCACCAACAATAAGTTACCGAATGGTGTAAGTAAACTTGACAGCAGATAGGAAGAGTCACCAACAATAAGTTACCGAATTGTGTAAGTAGTCAACTTGACAGCAGATAAGAAGATTCCCCAACAATAAGTTACCGAAAGGTGTAAGTAATCAACTTGACAGCAGATAAGAAGATTCCCCGACAATAGTTACCGAAAGGTGTAAGTAGTCAACTTGACAGCAGATAAGTTGATTCCCCAACAATAAGTTACCGAAAGGTGTAAATAGTCAACTTGACAGCAGATAAGAAGATTCCCCAACAATAGTTACCGAAAGGTGTAAATAGTCAACTTGACAGCAGATAAGAAGATTCCCCAACAATAAGTTACCGAATGGTGTAAGTAGTCAACTTGACAGCAGATATGAAGATTCCCCAACAATAGTTACCGAAAGGTGTAAATAGTCAACTTGACAGCAGATAGGAAGAGTCACCAACAATAAGTTACCGAATGGTGTAAGTAGTCAACTTGACAGCAGATAAGTTGATTCCCCAACAATAAGTTACCGAAAGGTGTAAATAGTCAACTTGACAGCAGATAAGAAGATTCCCCAACAATAGTTACCGAAAGGTGTAAATAGTCAACTTGACAGCAGATAAGAAGATTCCCCAACAATAAGTTACCGAATGGTGTAAGTAGTCAACTTGACAGCAGATATGAAGATTCCCCAACAATAGTTACCGAAAGGTGTAAATAGTCAACTTGACAGCAGATAGGAAGAGTCACCAACAATAAGTTACCGAAAGGTGTAAATAGTCAACTTGACAGCAGATAAGAAGATTCCCCAACAATAAGTTACCGAATGGTGTAAGTAGTCAACTTGACAGCAGATATGAAGATTCCCCAACAATAGTTACCGAAAGGTGTAAATAGTCAACTTGACAGCAGATAAGAAGATTCCCCAACAATAAGTTACCGAATGGTGTAAGTAGTCAACTTGACAGCAGATAAGTTGATTCCCCAACAATAAGTTACCGAAAGGTGTAAATAGTCAACTTGACAGCAGATAAGAAGATTCCCCAACAATAGTTACCGAAAGGTGTAAATAGTCAACTTGACAGCAGATAAGAAGATTCCCCAACAATAAGTTACCGAATGGTGTAAGTAGTCAACTTGACAGCAGATATGAAGATTCCCCAACAATAGTTACCGAAAGGTGTAAATAGTCAACTTGACAGCAGATAGGAAGAGTCACCAACAATAAGTTTCCGAATGGTGTAAGTAGTCAAATTGACCGCAGATAAGATGAGTCCCGAACAATAAGTTACCGAATGGTGTAAGTAGTCAACTTGACAGCAGATATGAAGATTCCCCAACAATAGTTACCGAAAAGTGTAAGTAGTCAACTTGACAGGAGATAGGAAGAGTCACCAACAATAAGTTACCGAATTGTGTAAGTAGTCAACTTGACAGGAGATAGGAAGAGTCCCGAACAATAGTTACCGAAAGGTATAAGTAAACTTGACAGCAGATAACAAGAGTCACCAACAATAAGTTACCGAATGGTGTAAGTAGTGAACTTGAGAGCAGATAAGAAGATTCCCCAACAATAAGTTACCGAATGGTGTAAGTAGTCAACTTGACAGGAGATAGGAAGAGTCACCAACAATAAGTTACCGAATGGTGTAAGTAGTCAACTTGACAGCAGATAAGAAGATTCCCCAACAATAAGTTACCGAAAAGTGTAAGTAGTCAACTTGACAGCAGATAAGAAGATTCCCCAACAATAAGTTACCGAATGGTGTAAGTAGTCAACTTGATAGCAGATAGGAAGAGTCACTAACAATAAGATACCGAAAAGTGTAAGTAGTCAACTTGACAGGAGATAGGAAGAGTCCCGAACAATAGTTACCGAAAGGTATAAGTAAACTTGACAGCAGATAACAAGAGTCACCAACAATAAGTTACCGAATGGTGTAAGTAGTGAACTTGAGAGCAGATAAGAAGATTCCCCAACAATAAGTTACCGAATGGTGTAAGTAGTCAACTTGACAGCAGATAAGAAGATTCCCCAACAATAAGTTACCGAATGGTGTAAGTAGTCAACTTGACAGCAGATAAGAAGAGTTACCAACAATAAGTTACCGAATGGTGTAAGTAGTCAACTTGACAGGAGATAGGAAGAGTCACTAACAATAAGTTACCGAAAAGTGTAAGTAGTCAACTTGACAGGAGATAGGAAGAGTCCCGAACAATAGTTACCGAAAGGTATAAGTAAACTTGACAGCAGATAACAAGAGTCACCAACAATAAGTTACCGAATGGTGTAAGTAGTGAACTTGAGAGCAGATAAGAAGATTCCCCAACAATAAGTTACCGAAAGGTGTAAGTAATCAACTTGACACCAGATAAGATGAGTCCCGAACAATAAGTTACCGAATGGTGTAAGTAGTCAACTTGACAGCAGATAAGAAGATTCCCCAAAAATAAGTTACCGAAAGGTGTAAGTAGTCAACTTGACAGCAGATAAGATGAGTCCCGAACAATAAGTTACCGAATGGTGTAAGTGGTCAACTTGACAGCAGATAAGATGAGTCCCGAACAATAAGTTACCGAATGGTGTAAGTAGTCAACTTGACAGCAGATAAGAAGAGTTACCAACAATAAGTTACCGAATGGTGTAAGTGGTCAACTTGACAGCAGATAAGATGAGTCCCGAACAATAAGTTACCGAATGGTGTAAGTAGTCAACTTGACAGCAGATAAGAAGATTCCCCAACAATAAGTTACCGAATGGTGTAAGTGGTCAACTTGACAGCAGATAAGATGAGTCCCGAACAATAAGTTACCGAATGGTGTAAGTAGTCAACTTGACAGCAGATAAGAAGATTCCCCAACAATAAGTTACCGAAAGGTGTAAGTAATCAACTTGACAGCAGATAAGAAGAGTTACCAACAATAAGTTACCGAATGGTGTAAGTAGTCAACTTGACAGCAGATAAGAAGAGTTACCAACAATAAGTTACCGAATGGTGTAAGTAGTCAACTTGACAGCAGATAACAAGAGTCACCAACAATAAGTTACCGAATGGTGTAAGTGGTCAACTTGACAGCAGATAAGATGAGTCCCGAACAATAAGTTACCGAATGGTGTAAGTAGTCAACTTGACAGCAGATAAGAAGATTCCCCAACAATAAGTTACCGAAAGGTGTAAGTAATCAACTTGACACCAGATAAGATGAGTCCCGAACAATAAGTTACCGAATGGTGTAAGTAGTCAACTTGACAGCAGATAAGAAGATTCCCCAAAAATAAGTTACCGAAAGGTGTAAGTAGTCAACTTGACAGCAGATAAGATGAGTCCCGAACAATAAGTTACCGAATGGTGTAAGTAGTCAACTTGACAGCAGATAAGAAGATTCCCCAACAATAAGTTACCGAAAAGTGTAAGTAGTCAACTTGACAGCAGATAAGATGAGTCCCGAACAATAAGTTACCGAATGGTGTAAGTAGTCAACTTGACAGCAGATAAGAAGATTCCCCAACAATAAGTTACCGAAAAGTGTAAGTAGTCAACTTGACAGCAGATAAGATGAGTCCCGAACAATAAGTTACCGAATGGTGTAAGTAGTCAACTTGACAGCAGATAAGAAGATTCCCCAAAAATAAGTTACCGAAAGGTGTAAGTAGTCAACTTGACAGCAGATAAGATGAGTCCCGAACAATAAGTTACCGAATGGTGTAAGTAATCAACTTGACAGCAGATAAGAAGATTCCCCGACAATAGTTACCGAAAGGTGTAAGTAGTCAACTTGACAGCAGATAAGTTGATTCCCCAACAATAAGTTACCGAAAGGTGTAAATAGTCAACTTGACAGCAGATAAGAAGATTCCCCAACAATAGTTACCGAAAGGTGTAAATAGTCAACTTGACAGCAGATAAGAAGATTCCCCAACAATAAGTTACCGAATGGTGTAAGTAGTCAACTTGACAGCAGATATGAAGATTCCCCAACAATAGTTACCGAAAGGTGTAAATAGTCAACTTGACAGCAGATAGGAAGAGTCACCAACAATAAGTTACCGAATGGTGTAAGTAGTCAACTTGACAGCAGATAAGTTGATTCCCCAACAATAAGTTACCGAAAGGTGTAAATAGTCAACTTGACAGCAGATAAGAAGATTCCCCAACAATAGTTACCGAAAGGTGTAAATAGTCAACTTGACAGCAGATAAGAAGATTCCCCAACAATAAGTTACCGAATGGTGTAAGTAGTCAACTTGACAGCAGATATGAAGATTCCCCAACAATAGTTACCGAAAGGTGTAAATAGTCAACTTGACAGCAGATAGGAAGAGTCACCAACAATAAGTTACCGAAAGGTGTAAATAGTCAACTTGACAGCAGATAAGAAGATTCCCCAACAATAGTTACCGAAAGGTGTAAATAGTCAACTTGACAGCAGATAAGAAGATTCCCCAACAATAAGTTACCGAATGGTGTAAGTAGTCAACTTGACAGCAGATATGAAGATTCCCCAACAATAGTTACCGAAAGGTGTAAATAGTCAACTTGACAGCAGATAAGAAGATTCCCCAACAATAAGTTACCGAATGGTGTAAGTAGTCAACTTGACAGCAGATAAGTTGATTCCCCAACAATAAGTTACCGAAAGGTGTAAATAGTCAACTTGACAGCAGATAAGAAGATTCCCCAACAATAGTTACCGAAAGGTGTAAATAGTCAACTTGACAGCAGATAAGAAGATTCCCCAACAATAAGTTACCGAATGGTGTAAGTAGTCAACTTGACAGCAGATATGAAGATTCCCCAACAATAGTTACCGAAAGGTGTAAATAGTCAACTTGACAGCAGATAGGAAGAGTCACCAACAATAAGTTTCCGAATGGTGTAAGTAGTCAAATTGACCGCAGATAAGATGAGTCCCGAACAATAAGTTACCGAATGGTGTAAGTAGTCAACTTGACAGCAGATATGAAGATTCCCCAACAATAGTTACCGAAAAGTGTAAGTAGTCAACTTGACAGGAGATAGGAAGAGTCACCAACAATAAGTTACCGAATTGTGTAAGTAGTCAACTTGACAGGAGATAGGAAGAGTCCCGAACAATAGTTACCGAAAGGTATAAGTAAACTTGACAGCAGATAACAAGAGTCACCAACAATAAGTTACCGAATGGTGTAAGTAGTGAACTTGAGAGCAGATAAGAAGATTCCCCAACAATAAGTTACCGAATGGTGTAAGTAGTCAACTTGACAGGAGATAGGAAGAGTCACCAACAATAAGTTACCGAATGGTGTAAGTAGTCAACTTGACAGCAGATAAGAAGATTCCCCAACAATAAGTTACCGAAAAGTGTAAGTAGTCAACTTGACAGCAGATAAGAAGATTCCCCAACAATAAGTTACCGAATGGTGTAAGTAGTCAACTTGATAGCAGATAGGAAGAGTCACTAACAATAAGATACCGAAAAGTGTAAGTAGTCAACTTGACAGGAGATAGGAAGAGTCCCGAACAATAGTTACCGAAAGGTATAAGTAAACTTGACAGCAGATAACAAGAGTCACCAACAATAAGTTACCGAATGGTGTAAGTAGTGAACTTGAGAGCAGATAAGAAGATTCCCCAACAATAAGTTACCGAATGGTGTAAGTAGTCAACTTGACAGCAGATAAGAAGATTCCCCAACAATAAGTTACCGAATGGTGTAAGTAGTCAACTTGACAGCAGATAAGAAGAGTTACCAACAATAAGTTACCGAATGGTGTAAGTAGTCAACTTGACAGGAGATAGGAAGAGTCACTAACAATAAGTTACCGAAAAGTGTAAGTAGTCAACTTGACAGGAGATAGGAAGAGTCCCGAACAATAGTTACCGAAAGGTATAAGTAAACTTGACAGCAGATAACAAGAGTCACCAACAATAAGTTACCGAATGGTGTAAGTAGTGAACTTGAGAGCAGATAAGAAGATTCCCCAACAATAAGTTACCGAAAGGTGTAAGTAATCAACTTGACACCAGATAAGATGAGTCCCGAACAATAAGTTACCGAATGGTGTAAGTAGTCAACTTGACAGCAGATAAGAAGATTCCCCAAAAATAAGTTACCGAAAGGTGTAAGTAGTCAACTTGACAGCAGATAAGATGAGTCCCGAACAATAAGTTACCGAATGGTGTAAGTGGTCAACTTGACAGCAGATAAGATGAGTCCCGAACAATAAGTTACCGAATGGTGTAAGTAGTCAACTTGACAGCAGATAAGAAGAGTTACCAACAATAAGTTACCGAATGGTGTAAGTGGTCAACTTGACAGCAGATAAGATGAGTCCCGAACAATAAGTTACCGAATGGTGTAAGTAGTCAACTTGACAGCAGATAAGAAGATTCCCCAACAATAAGTTACCGAATGGTGTAAGTGGTCAACTTGACAGCAGATAAGATGAGTCCCGAACAATAAGTTACCGAATGGTGTAAGTAGTCAACTTGACAGCAGATAAGAAGATTCCCCAACAATAAGTTACCGAAAGGTGTAAGTAATCAACTTGACAGCAGATAAGAAGAGTTACCAACAATAAGTTACCGAATGGTGTAAGTAGTCAACTTGACAGCAGATAAGAAGAGTTACCAACAATAAGTTACCGAATGGTGTAAGTAGTCAACTTGACAGCAGATAACAAGAGTCACCAACAATAAGTTACCGAATGGTGTAAGTGGTCAACTTGACAGCAGATAAGATGAGTCCCGAACAATAAGTTACCGAATGGTGTAAGTAGTCAACTTGACAGCAGATAAGAAGATTCCCCAACAATAAGTTACCGAAAGGTGTAAGTAATCAACTTGACACCAGATAAGATGAGTCCCGAACAATAAGTTACCGAATGGTGTAAGTAGTCAACTTGACAGCAGATAAGAAGATTCCCCAAAAATAAGTTACCGAAAGGTGTAAGTAGTCAACTTGACAGCAGATAAGATGAGTCCCGAACAATAAGTTACCGAATGGTGTAAGTAGTCAACTTGACAGCAGATAAGAAGATTCCCCAACAATAAGTTACCGAAAAGTGTAAGTAGTCAACTTGACAGCAGATAAGTTGATTCCCCAACAATAAGTTACCGAATGGTGTAAGTAGTCAACTTGACCGCAGATAAGAAGATTCCCCAACAATAAGTTACCGAAAGGTGTAAGTAGTGAACTTGACAGCAGATAAGAAGATTCCCCAACAATAAGTTACCGAATTGTGTAAGTAGTGAACTTGACAGCAGATAAGAAGATTCCCCAATAATAAGTTACCGAATGGTGTAAGTAGTCAACTTGACCGCAGATAAGATGAGTCCCGAACAATAAGTTACCGAATGGTGTAAGTAGTCAACTTGACAGCAGATATGAAGATTCCCCAACAATAAGTTACCGAATGGTGTAAGTAGTGAACTTGACAGCAGATAGGAAGAGTCACCAACAATAAGATACCGAAAGGTGTAAGTAGTCAACTTGACAGCAGATAAGATGAGTCCCGAACAATAAGTTACCGAATGGTGTAAGTAGTGAACTTGACAGCAGATAGGAAGAGTCACCAACAATAAGTTACCGAAAGGTGTAAGTAAACTTGACAGCAGATAGGAAGAATCACTAACAATAAGTTACCGAATGGTGTAAGTAGTGAACTTGACAGCAGATAGGAAGAGTCACCAACAATAAGTTACCGAATGGTGTAAGTAGTCAACTTGACAGCAGATAAGAAGAGTTACCAACAATAAGTTACCGAATGGTGTAAGTGGTCAACTTGACAGCAGATAAGATGAGTCCCGAACAATAAGTTACCGAATGGTGTAAGTAGTCAACTTGACAGCAGATAAGAAGATTCCCCAACAATAAGTTACCGAATGGTGTAAGTGGTCAACTTGACAGCAGATAAGATGAGTCCCGAACAATAAGTTACCGAATGGTGTAAGTAGTCAACTTGACAGCAGATAAGAAGATTCCCCAACAATAAGTTACCGAAAGGTGTAAGTAATCAACTTGACAGCAGATAAGAAGAGTTACCAACAATAAGTTACCGAATGGTGTAAGTAGTCAACTTGACAGCAGATAAGAAGAGTTACCAACAATAAGTTACCGAATGGTGTAAGTAGTCAACTTGACAGCAGATAACAAGAGTCACCAACAATAAGTTACCGAATGGTGTAAGTGGTCAACTTGACAGCAGATAAGATGAGTCCCGAACAATAAGTTACCGAATGGTGTAAGTAGTCAACTTGACAGCAGATAAGAAGATTCCCCAACAATAAGTTACCGAAAGGTGTAAGTAATCAACTTGACACCAGATAAGATGAGTCCCGAACAATAAGTTACCGAATGGTGTAAGTAGTCAACTTGACAGCAGATAAGAAGATTCCCCAAAAATAAGTTACCGAAAGGTGTAAGTAGTCAACTTGACAGCAGATAAGATGAGTCCCGAACAATAAGTTACCGAATGGTGTAAGTAGTCAACTTGACAGCAGATAAGAAGATTCCCCAACAATAAGTTACCGAAAAGTGTAAGTAGTCAACTTGACAGCAGATAAGTTGATTCCCCAACAATAAGTTACCGAATGGTGTAAGTAGTCAACTTGACCGCAGATAAGAAGATTCCCCAACAATAAGTTACCGAAAGGTGTAAGTAGTGAACTTGACAGCAGATAAGAAGATTCCCCAACAATAAGTTACCGAATTGTGTAAGTAGTGAACTTGACAGCAGATAAGAAGATTCCCCAATAATAAGTTACCGAATGGTGTAAGTAGTCAACTTGACCGCAGATAAGATGAGTCCCGAACAATAAGTTACCGAATGGTGTAAGTAGTCAACTTGACAGCAGATATGAAGATTCCCCAACAATAAGTTACCGAATGGTGTAAGTAGTGAACTTGACAGCAGATAGGAAGAGTCACCAACAATAAGATACCGAAAGGTGTAAGTAGTCAACTTGACAGCAGATAAGATGAGTCCCGAACAATAAGTTACCGAATGGTGTAAGTAGTGAACTTGACAGCAGATAGGAAGAGTCACCAACAATAAGTTACCGAAAGGTGTAAGTAAACTTGACAGCAGATAGGAAGAATCACTAACAATAAGTTACCGAATGGTGTAAGTAGTGAACTTGACAGCAGATAGGAAGAGTCACCAACAATAAGTTACCGAATGGTGTAAGTAGTCAACTTGACAGCAGATAGGAAGAGTCACCAACAATAAGTTACCGAATTGTGTAAGTAGTCAACTTGACAGCAGATAGGAAGAGTCACCAACAATAAGTTACCGAATTGTGTAAGTAGTCAACTTGACAGCAGATAAGATGAGTCCCGAACAATAAGTTACCGAATGGTGTGAGTAGTCAACTTGACAGCAGATAGGAAGAGTCACCAACAATAAGTTACCGAATGGTGTAAGTAGTCAACTTGACAGCAGATAGGAAGAGTCACCAACAATAAGTTACCGAATTGTGTAAGTAGTCAACTTGACAGCAGATAAGATGAGTCCCGAACAATAAGTTACCGAATGGTGTGAGTAGTCAACTTGACAGCAGATAGGAAGAGTCACCAACAATAAGTTACCGAATTGTGTAAGTAGTCAACTTGACAGCAGATAAGATGAGTCCCGAACAATAAGTTACCGAATGATGTAAGTAAACTTGACAGCAGAGAGGAAGAGTCACCAACAATAAGTTACCGAATTGTGTAAGTAGTCAACTTGACAGCAGATAAGATGAGTCCCGAACAATAAGTTACCGAATGGTGTGAGTAGTCAACTTGACAGCAGATAGGAAGAGTCACCAACAATAAGTTACCGAATTGTGTAAGTAGTCAACTTGACAGCAGATAAGATGAGTCCCGAACAATAAGTTACCGAATGATGTAAGTAAACTTGACAGCAGAGAGGAAGAGTCACCAACAATAAGTTACCGAATTGTGTAAGTAGTCAACTTGACAGCAGATAAGATGAGTCCCGAACAATAAGTTACCGAATGGTGTAAGTAGTGAACTTGACAGCAGATAGGAAGAGTCACCAACAATAAGTTACCGAATTGTGTAAGTAGTCAACTTGAGAGCAGATAGGAAGAGTCACCAACAATAAGTTACCGAAAGGTGTAAGTAAACTTGACAGCAGAGAGGAAGAGTCACCAACAATAAGTTACCGAATTGTGTAAGTAGTCAACTTGACAGCAGATAAGATGAGTCCCGAACAATAAGTTACCGAATGGTGTAAGTAGTGAACTTGACAGCAGATAGGAAGAGTCACCAACAATAAGTTACCGAATTGTGTAAGTAGTCAACTTGACAGCAGATAGGAAGAGTCACCAACAATAAGTTACCGAAAGGTGTAAGTAAACTTGACAGCAGATAGGAAGAGTCACCAACAATAAGTTACCGAATTGTGTAAGTAGTCAACTTGACAGCAGATAGGAAGAGTCACCAACAATAAGTTACCGAAAGGTGTAAGTAATCTTGACAGCAGATAAGAAGAGTCACCAACATACATAGCCAACCAGCGAAATCCTGTTGTTTATACCCAAACTTGGCAACAGGAGGAGCATAAATGCTTCATGTGAACTTCCAGGCCAACTGGTACAGTACTGACATCAAATAGTTTCAATTCAAATTGCATACAAAATGATACTTAATGGAATGGATAAGCTTTTATTTACAAAGGCTACTTCGTTATGTGGATGCGACGAACACGCAATAATATGGACATAGCAGCCATCAACACAATCTATAATTTTAGAAAATCCAGTGTATGCAAAATAATATTGTATTTTGTTTTGAGACATATAAGCCAATGCCACAAGTTGGCCAAGCTATAAAATCTGTATATTATTATTTATCACAGAGAGCCGATTATACAGAATGTGATGCACAGCTAGTAGAAAACTTCAATGGATATATATATTTTTTGTTTTCGAGTTATGGCACAATTTTTTAGCACTACTTTTGGTACCTTTTTTTAAACGTTTTTTGAATATTACATTTCATGAAATATGAAATGCAACTTTATTCAACCAGTAGTAGGCTGTAATATGGGTGGAATTGGGTTGGTGGTGGGGGGCGGGCAAGGTGTACTAAATAAATAGCCCCTTCACTAATTAGTTAATAATAAATAATAATACTAATAATAATTAGTTAATTAGTTGGAAGGGGTAAACTACCCCCTTCACAGGTAGTTTGGTCCCATTAGTCTTGCGGTATTGAAGCGGTAAGCCAGCGGTAAACTACCCGGAGCCCGTGCACATCCAATGGTACCATTGCGGTAACACAACGGTTTCTATTCGCCCAACAATGAAATACAGTAGATACAGTACAATCAATTCATTGTGTTTATATTACTAAGTTGCATTTCAATTTGTGATAATGACTATGTGGTTATTATACTGTACAGTGAACAGGAAATGAAATAATGCACACAATATATAGTGGGTAAAGTATTAAACTTTTATAAAGCTTTTAAAAATTCAATAATTAATAGGATGGAGCAAGTTATAAATTAACAGCTTTGTTAATGTTAATTATAAATTAAATGTTAATTATTTAGGTTTTATATTTCATGAGGCAAATCGTTCCAATTTGTAATACCGTTAAATAAGAAAGAATCACTTGCAAAAGATTTACAACAATTCTGGAGGTAAAAGTTTGAAGCACTAGCTCTGGTACTGTAAGTGTAAGAGTCTGTATCGCGCACTGTTTAATTTTTGTTTTAGGTAATTGGGTGTGATACTTACCATATACAATTTATACACAGGGTTAATAATTAAGGCTGTTAGCTTAAGTAGATGTTAGCTGTTTTAGTGCTTAACTCTACTATCAATTAAGTCAACAAAAAGTAAATTTACTTTTAGACAATGTTACTACTTACTACACTTACTATACATCCCAGTATTTTTCTTTGGCGATCGGGTTATCAGCAATCATCTTTTGAGCATGTGAACTCAAAAGAGTACTGAAACGACCGTACGATTGTCCTATTAAATTCAAATGCCATCGCAAAGGGTTCTAGCCCTTTCTTGCAGTAGCTGCAGTCAGGTGTAATAGCCAACATAAAGGGCTCTGGTCCCAAGTAGGGTCTATATTGCAAGGGAAGGTCCACATCAGTTGCACACTACCTAAGCATTCCTGAAAGTTAAAATTCCACTTGGTTCTATTCTATTTCCTATATATATTGTGGGTATCTGTGAGTGTTAGTAGCGTTGAAGCATTTGATGGTACATTTGGCGCAATCTGAGGAGAAAAACTGTTAGCCCTCACATGATGTGGGCACACTCCCTTCAATCTGAATGGTCTTAACCCTTGAATTGCCTCCCCCTTGAAGCCTGTCATCAGTTCGACTTGTTCTGCAGCTATCTGGGCCATGGGATTCTCGAAAGAATCGACTGTTGTGGCCGACACCACATTCTGACATAAGGAAGGAAGGACGTTCACCCAAGCCGCCTCACAACCTCGGAGGCTATTGGATCCTTACCTGGTAGACATCTGGGTTCCAGTCAAACCGGTGGGAGTTTTGTGGCCGAGGAAGGGAGCATATGATCCATGGTTTAGGCCCGGGTCACACATGTGAGCTTTCAACTTTCAACATTCAACTTTCAATTAAAAGATAGAACATATTGTAGCCTTTGTGGACGTTCACACATAAACACTAAACAGTCAATTTTCAACTTTCAAAATGCACTAAATTCATCGTAAATTTTTACTACATTTTCATTCGGTCATGCCACTGTTGTTAGAACTCTATAACTATAATAATTTATATATTATATATCTACTTCTATATTTTAATATTTATTTATAAAATTGTGCATTGTATTCCTTGGGCCCGTCATGACAATAAATAATAATAATAATATTATAATATAGGTGCAGCATACCTTGAACACAGTCCAGCACAATTGATTCTTGAAACTTGTTTATTGATTGTTTTAATGTCGTGGTTCACCAACTTATGGTGCGCTCTGAACCCATAGCGACCTTCCCCATATGTAATTTCTCTGTGACAATGGACTTTGTTACCATGAACACATTGGGGGTGGAACTGGTTGACTGTGTAGAAAGTGATCGCAGCTTGTAAAATAGTTCGGATGAGTTGGGAGAGTAGAGCCATAATGATTTGGTATGAAATTTGTAACGTGTTAATCATTCAGGTTGAGATAATATTTTGGGATAATACAATTAATGATATACTTAACGTCGTATTGTTTAAATGTATGCCATGGCCATGTATTTGTGGTCCAATATTGCCATGTGCAGAAATTATTTGATTAATTGAACAAAATAATTTAAATTTATTAATAAATTCACAATTTAGTAATCGCGGTGTATTGAATCTTTAATGTGTTATACTAAATAATAGTAATAGTTAATATATTATTTATGTAAATATATATATATATATTATTAATAATATAATATAATATAAACTAATGACCCATAAGTATATTGCCATATTTGATAAAAGTCAAGTTTAATTCAGTTTACACAAATCCCCTTCAAATCGCATTGTTACATGAACAGAACATCACAGTATAGGCCGATATTAAAAATGTTTTTTGAATTCTAATTGTTTGTGAAAAAAAATGTTTTATCATATAGAAACATTTTTTTACAGCTCTCATATTATACCGACATCGTAATAATACTGAAAGATTTCGGCACAGCCGAATGTTATTCAGTGGGTTTTCCCCGCAAACTTGTGGTGCTGAATGTTTGGTACAGTACAGCAATAGTTAGTTGTTTAGTTAGTTAGTTAGATGAATAAAATTAATTTTCGCGGAATAATTATAACTCTGTTAAACTGACCTTCGTAGTTACTGACAGTTGCTACAGTACTGCGATATTCGTGTATGTATTTGGCTTTGGCAGTATGAAGAGATGTGCGAGAGGTTGGTTTTCCTCTGCAGCTACTGGCTTTACTATTCCTCGTTTGTTTTACTCCGACCACCCCCACCCCACCCCCCCCCCCCCCCCCCCCCCCCTCTGACTACCACCCTACCTCCCCTAGCAAACGCACCGTTACTTGTAAACATAAATAAGATATAATTATAACACAAATTATAAATATATACAAAACCATACAATGAACAATAATTAACAATTAACAAAGCACAATACAATATAAACTTTCGAACTTGATCTACAAAGAATGATTATATTCTCTCTGAGGTTAAAACTCCCACATAATTGGGACTTTCCAATTTTTTGGATCAATTGGTTCCTCCAATCGGATCAATTGGATCCTCCAATCAATTGGTTGGAGGACCAATAACTGGAAGAGATGTTTAGAATGTTAAGGGCGATTTTGTGTTGAATTGAAGTTGGTGAGTGTCATGATTTAGTGTGAAGGAAGAGGAAATTATGATTATCATCATGACAAATGAATATTTTGGTTAATGATTGGCAAATCAGTTGTATATTATTTCTGTTTGACTAGGAAATTTATTTTCGAAAAATAAAAGTTAAACATCTTTAATTCAATAGTACGCTACCCATAGTACATTGTACATAACAGGGGACTTTACACCTGCCGAACTCCAGAGATGCTTTAAAGCATGTCAAATATTAAAGCAAGTAGGTTAAATGAAATCCCGCGGTGTTATTGAATACAGAATGACTGAACAGACCATTATGAATTTGATTTATTTTATTGACATCAAAGTATCAAATATGAAAGTATATATATATGATATATACACTAACATTACCGGTGTAGCAGATAGTTTCCACCCCCCTATAAATTCACCCACCGGTTAAAATACACTAGTGTATTTTCACACACGGTTAGAATTCACCAGGGTATTTGAACCGGGGGTGAAACTACGCGGGGTGATTTTTTTGTGAAATTTAACTTCCCCCCTCAGTGTATTCTTACCCCCATGATATTTTTAAATTTCAATATTAATTTAAGTACGATATATGCCTACAGTTACAGTACCTTATTTATCTTAATTATTTTACTTAAAATACGAATTTTGTTGTTGTTGTGTAGACCATGACTATCTGAGGCGCATCTTAAACGACACGGGCCTTGAAGATGCGGATAATCTCGCAAAAGCCATGGTAGTAGGGAGTTTTTGCGGCATAGCATTCTTAATGCACGCTGCTTTGGGCTTGCATGTCGATTGCATGGTGGTGGCAAAATATTTTTGTTAAGTCAGCATATAATCTCAACTTGCAGCTTCAATTCCACTGGCCGATTATAGATAGATGATGCATTTAAATGAATTCCTATGTATTTTATAAATTTTATATTGTATCAAAGGTCCGGGCCTATCCCGTGTTTGATTGATGAATACTTCATTATATGGCCGCCATTCTATAGGTAGCAACAAATCATGATAAGGGCAAAGAATAGATGCATTGGAAGTGGTGTACTAGTATTAATTTGATAAACATTTCAGTTTTAAACTGTTGAAAAAAATTTGAAAGCTAATATAACTTCACCTGACTTATCGAAACAAACATTTAGTAATGTAAATTATTACTGTTTTAAATTTAACATATACTTTGTACGTATTGAATTCAATTTGCGTTCTATTATAATTCCATGATTTCATTATTTGGCCATGCTAGGGGATGTGAATAGGGTGAATAATAACTGACAATGTTTATTGGATTTATATTTTGCCCTCATCCATACCATGACGAACAAGAATAACAATCTTAGTAATGGCAGCTGTGCATATAATAGTTTCTCATCAATCAAAGGTATGAAGCAGATATATGGTGGACCCCAACTGGTACAACTTTATAAAATCGATCAATAAACCCATTTGTATGTTTGGATAACAAAAGCCCAGGCCAAATGCTAAAGGTTATCTACCACAAGATCCTCTTCCTTCTTTTTTAAATTGAAGGAAATTAATTTTTCATGAATTTATATAATAATGGGAATTAAATAAAATAATTAGTTATAGAATAATAGTTGGATACTGCTGATTTTGAATTTTGGGCCTAACATACTACACAGTTTTACCTAGTCTATGGGACTCGGACTCCGGTGGAGTTTGGGTGGAGTTTACCTAGTCGAGATTGGTGAGTTTATTCGAACTGAGGCCCCCTTCTAGCATCAGGGGCCGGGGCTGATCTACTACAAACCACTTCTGGTAGTACCGATACCGATACCAAGGGACTCAGGTATACCAACGGAAGTTCGAGTTGCAGTGTGGCCGCCCGAGCTCCCGTTTCTGTTTGGACACCTTTCCTCGGGCAGAGAGAGTCAGCGGTACGTAGGCCTTCGGGATTAGCGTTCGTATCCCGACTTTATCGATGAAACTGTGCAGGTGAGGCGTATTTGCTCCATAAGACTTTGTTAAACTGTTTTCTGTATCTTAACCTAAGCTTCAATGATTGACTGTTCATTAATTTATCCCATTCATTTTTACTATTATCCAGTATTTGATTATCACTTTTCTCATTGTTTAGTTATATCCTCCATCATTGCTATCTATGTCAACCTATCTATTTAATTTAATTTCTTTCCCATATTATGCTCATATTACTGTATGTTTTCTATGAAATAGTCTGTCTGTCTGTTCGTTGCTACCACCTGGTACAGTACCAAACATTCAGTGCTTTGTTCATTTGTTCATTTAATCATTTATATGTTATTTATATTATTTCATGCATGTACAGTATATACCCCATTCATATAGTTTGTTGGTAACTTTGCTTCTTTCAGTAGCGACTCATCGCGACGCATCATCGCGACTTGATTCTTTGTGGGCTGTCATTATATTCTGGTATATTGAATTGGTGGATTGGTCTTCATCCATTGACTGAAGTGCTTCAAAGCGGTTTTGAACTTCTACTGTATAAGCATCCTTTACAGCATTGTCAGTTCTGAGTTTCTCCCAGTCATATTTGATTTACTTGCTTGTCCTGGATTTGCTGGCTCTCAAACTGAGTCTGATCTCTGCAGTCACAATTCTGTGGTCCGAACCAATTAGGTTGTACGAGCTGTATGCCTCGCAGTTGATCAGGCTGTTTCTCCACTTTTTTTTTATAAGGATGTAATCCAGTTGTGCTTTGGTTCCATTAGGGTATTGAAAGGTCCATAGCTTCCCCTTACTCTTTTTGAATGTGTTGTTTGTTGGTATCAATTCACGTTCTTCCATTAGGTCTAAAAGTAAGTACCCATTTCTGTTAGAACTGGTGTTATAGGTGTAACCCTTGATGTCTTCTGGGCCAATTTGCGCATTCAGGTCACCAGCAATGACTTTAACATTGTGTTTCGAATGTCCTTTATAAGTCCAGTCAGTTCTTCATAAAGCTTGACTGCTTGTTCTGGCTCTGAGGCATTGGTTGGACTGTAGCAACATATAACTGTTGCCTTGGGATTCCCATCAAATGTTGCGATCATAACCCTGGAATTTATAGATTCGATGTTGTTTAGGGTCTTAAGTGCAAATGGGCTTAGCAGAATTCCTACTCCACCATTTGATGCATTGGCTGAGTTTCTTACTGCTGAGCTTGTTACTAACGTCCATCCATTTCCAAGGTCATTGTACTTCATGGCAGTGACAAATCCGATGTTCTTGGATGCAGATGATGTCGATGTTATATTACATTGCCAGAGCGACCATGTCACCCTGTTTGGTATGTGCTTTCAGCATGTGTGTTCATTGTAGCAATCTTTAGTGTCTTTTTACATTTCAACAGGTTGGTTCTTCTTTCTTCTCTGTCTTCTGTTCCAGTAGCCAATTTATCGACCCCAGCCTGGTGTACCACTGAGGGACGCAGTCCTTGTTGACCCGGGCGACGACCGAACCGGTATTTATCCTGGAGGGTTCTCATACTCATCTTTCAGTTGCGGGAGTAAACCGCTTGTGGTCGCAACTCCTACAAGCGTCTTCGCAGTAGGTCGCTGTTGGTTGATTACCTTCCACCGACCTTGTCAGCATGTCTAGCCATTGGTTGATTACCTTCCGCCTATCCATGGCCTACAGCCCTGCTGCTGACTCTAGGGGTCCTTTTGTTACACCCTGAACCAAGTGTGCCTCCTGGGTTAGGTTGCTTAACACTAGTAGAGGTGCATCCAGTATAGACAGGGTGGGGCGTGTATCATCTCTAATGCAGATGCGTATCAAGCCTTACAAGTACAAAATTACAAGTAGCTCAGAATAAAGTAGTACGATTTATTAAAGACTACAAACCTAGGCACCACCTAACTCCAGATGACTTTACTGAATCAGGACTACTTAACTTAGATAGTACAGTTAAGCAGCTATGCCTTAACCATGTGCATAAAGTGTATAATGGTAAGTGTCCCAATTACCTAGAACAAAAATTCAACAGAGTGCGCAATACACACTCTTACAGTACCAGAGCAAGTGCTTCAAACTTCTACCTCCCGAATTACAAATCCTTTCAATCTGATACTTTCTTTTTTAATGGTATTAAAAATTGGAACGCTCTGCCTAATGAAATTAAAAACCTAGATAATCAACATTCTTTTAAATCTGCAGTTAAATCTCAACTCCATGTGCAATGTAAAAATAGGTACAATGTCCTACAGTAAGTTATTAGTTTATTAATTATTTACTATTTATACTGTAATTACGTTTTATAATAAATTGTTCTGCACATTACACCTTTATCGTTGAGTCGGACATTGTCACGCTCTCGGTAAAGTTGTACATGTACATAGTGTAATTTCGTTTTATATTGGTTTTAGGTTAGCATAGTGCAATATTGTATTTGTAACCAAGTAACATAAAGGACCCCCTTGGAAATAAGCTGCAAAGCTTTAGGGGTAATCCTATATGTTATGTTGGACACGTTCGTGGGGCCTTCGCGCAGGACGAGGCCCAGTTATGAGATACAAATTAAAACTGAGCGACTGTATCACAAAATCAGTATTTGAGAAATGTAACCATACCGACAATCAATCAAAGAAGGGGGGACAGTACATGTTCAGCCCTTTTAATCTGCCCCCCCCCCCCCCCCCCCCACTTCCTACCAACCAATACATAACCGCAACATCCACCACCCAAGGGGGGGAAGGGTAGCACAAACTTATTTCCAATCACACGTTCAATATGCGAAGCCATGTGGTTTATAGGAAATATTGAGAAAATCGAGAATACGAGAAACTTGATCGAAATACCTGTTCATCCCAGTATCCATCCGTAGTCACCGGTCAGCTGCAGTTTATTCCCATAGAACAGTAGAATTCCCGCAGCTTCCGACCCAATTCGACAACGAATTTGCCTCACACTTTCGCGTGGCAGAGAACGTAATCTGGTACGATACACGTCTGTCTGACTTTCAACAATTTTCCCCCAGGCGATCCCAGGATCCGGCTGTCCGGGCCGCCGCTAAACCCATATCGCAATCTTCGTCGATTTGTCCAGTCGTCGACATAAGTCGGACTCTTCCCACCACACTCCAAGGTGGGTGGCCTGAGTGAGGCATGAGGAACTTGGCAGTGGCCCGCATTACGATCCGACCGACTGCCGTATTCCCAGTGTAGTAAATATAATCTTACTGACAAGCAAGCAATTCCGTAGTATTTATTCCTCAGTTAATCGCATCTTGATGCCACTCGGCTGCTTGGGTCCAGATACATCAGACTGTCGGAAGCGTTTCAACCAATAATGGAGCGGCATTTGCGGATATTTCCGATGGTTTTATAATAAATAAGGGGATTCAATGTTAAAATAAAAGGCTGAATGGATTATTCCAAAGCCCAATAACAGTATATAGCTTCTGAGCTTAGGTACAGTTAACAGGTTTAGGTACCATAATCAGCAGTCAGCCTACGATAATTTTGAAGGCTAGGTCCTTGTCATGGCCTGTTGTTTAGATGGTACCGGTAACTCTGTACCACTGTAACAGTCAACAGTACCGGTACCGTACTGTAATCCTGTAGTCTCCTAGCAACCAGCTGATGCCAAGCCTAATAATTTTTGGGCAGATAAATTTATTATAACTGTAGGACAGTTTCACACATGCTGCACAAAGACCCCACTCAAATTCAACTTGGAAAATTTCAAAACTTTGGCCAGACTACATGTGTTCCAAGTTTAGTTAAATTTCATTAGCATTTGGCTGAGTTATTAATAACGTTTAAAATTGGACATGACAGATCGACAGAACAACAGATCGACAGAGCAACAGACACACCGATTGAGTTAGTGGTACCTGTATGCTAAGCTCGCTTACTTTCGTCGCTTGCCCCACAATACCTTTATACCGGTACATTGTTTGGTGTATTTGTTATCGTTTTTACATAATGTATAAATAAATCCATCTATACATATATCCATATATATATATATATATTCATCTGTATCTGTCTTTCTTAGAATTTGATGGACAGAGCGTCATACGGAAAAACAGTGATAACTGTTTTTCAGTTTCAGCTAAGTTCATAAGCTTTCAGATTTGTAATCCTCATTAAATTCTGCTCTAGATTAAATAAGAAACAATATGAAAATTTGACCCCCCCCCCCCCCCACTTTAATGATTAAACAATAATGAGGTGTCGAATAAATTATTGTAAACACTTGATGCTTTATTAAACTATACATACATCCTCCACAACTTAAAATGTTTTCAAAATTATGAATTTATGCCATTTTCAAACTGATTATTTTATGAAGGCTGAAGGGTATAAAAAGCATCAAGTGTTTAAATTCTACATTATCCAAATCACCACCTCGTTGGTATATTTAGTCTGTTTAGTGTAGGGGGAAAATCAACAATATCTATCGGAAAGTGATAAATTATCCCAATTACTTGGATAATTTATGGGAAAGTGAATTATGGCGAAACTTTAGGCCTATAGTTATAAGTTTTAAAATGCGATTATTTACTGTAGGATACTATATCAGTTATTCAGTTATTGATCCTTCCCTATTAGATCAGCCTGTCAGTACAGCATTTACAGTTTATGAATTTAGTAGTATTACTATACTTGACTGCACACTGTACTCCAACCGGTAGACCGGTAAATCTATATAGTTTTTTAAACGACGTTGTAAATATTCCCCATTGTCATATTCCCCGGAAGTTTAGAAATGACCAAGGACAAAAGTGGCTGGATGAACCAGTCAATCTGTTGCACTGACTGTAATTTGATATGGACCGATATTCAGTCGAACCTTTCATTTTCATATTCATATTTCATATTATTTTATATTCATATTTTTCATATTCATTCATCTGAAACGTCAAACAGTATAAAGACTAGCAGCTTCGTCTGTGGAATGTGCTCGTCGAAATTAATTGCGAACCTTCGAAGTGAGCTTGCAGAACTAAAGTCGTAAACCTTGACTATAGAGGAGTGTATCAATGATGAAATCTCTGGAACTTGTACTACTACTAGCGACCAAGATGACGTTAATGATAACCCAAATTTATGGGCATCTGTGGTTTCTGGTCGCAAGAAGAAACGGAATCGAGGAAATCCTTCTACAACGAATGTTGCTGTCCTGGCGAAAGAAGTTCAGACTGAGGTTAAACTTCAAACTGAGAAAAAGAACAACCTCGTGATTAGTGGGCTAGATATCGGCCAGTCAACAAATGACAAAGATTGTATTCTTGATGTTGCACATGAAGTCGGGGTAGACCTTCCTCCTAGTTTAATCAAAACTAGGCGTCTCGGCTCTACTAAAACTGGCGGTGTGAGTGGGCCACTAAAAATTGTTGTCTCACTCGATCCTGAAAAGCGAAAGGCTTTATTACAAGCCTCTAAGAAACTGAAGGATTCTTCCCGATTTGGCGGTGTCTACATTATCCCAGATTATACTCCTGCTGAAGAGAGGATACAGTATGAACTCAGGGTGATGTTGAGAAAGAAACGTGCAGATGAACCATCAAAATCTTGGATTATCAGATGGGATCAAGTAGTTGAGAAAGTAGAAAGAACAAAACCCGCAACATCTTTATTGGATGATGATACTACTCAACAAGTAGATTGACTTATTAAACTGTCTCAGAATTCGGTGGAGCCCAACACCGAGTCAATCCATGTCGATCTTCCTTTGATCTCGGAGTCAATCCCTATCGATCTTCCTTTGAACTCGATCCCTGTCGATCTTCCTTCGAACTCGGAGTCAATCCCTGTCGATCCTCCTTCGAACGCGATCCCTGTTGATCCTCCTTCGAACGTGATCCCTGTCGATCTTCATTCGAACTCGGAGTCATTCCCTGTCTTTCTTCCTTTGAACTCGGAGTCAATCCCTGTCGATCTTCCATCAAACTCGATCCCTGTTGATCTTCCTTCGAACTCGGAGTCGATCCCTGTCGATCTGCCTTCGAACTCGGAGTCAATCCCTGTCGACCTTCCTTTGAACTCAGAGTCAATCCCTGTTGATCCTCCTTCGAACTCGGAGTCAATCCCTGTCGATCTTCCTTCGAACTTGGAGTCAAAGAGGAACAACATGAATATCTGTCTCTTTAATGCTAGGTCAATCAATAATAAGGCTGCTTCTATTAAGGATTATATTGTTGATAATGACGTTGATATTACAGCTCTGACTGAAACTTGGCTCAATGGGAATGAAACCGATGATTTTATTATAAATGAAATATGCCCAATAGGTTACACCCTAGACCAATTCCCGAGAACCAATCTTCCAATCTTGTTGTTATTTATCGTACCTGTCCATCACGAGAAAATGGTCACAGTGTTCCTGATTTCCTTGAACAATTCGCGAATCTAATGCAACAATTATTAATTGCGCCTGGTAATTTAATTATTGTTGGGGACTTCAACTTCCATGTTGATGACGTCAATGATAGGAATGCTCGTGATTTTATCAATCTTATTAGATGTTTCGGATTAAATCAGCTTGTGCATGAGACAACTCATAGATCAGGCCACACCCTTGATTTAGTTCTGACAACTGATGATGGGTCAATAGATATTACCAATGTCAGTGTATGTGATATTGGTCTCTCAGATCATTTTACAGTTTGCTTTAATATTAATATGGGTAAACCGATACGGCCAACAACATAACAACATAACAACAACATAAAACGGCATACCGGGATCAGTGCCTTGAAGTTGTAGGTCAAATAACTGCTGCAAAGGAGAATTATTATAAACTCCTGGTCCAACGGAACAAGGGTGACCAAAAACAGTTATTCTTGATTTTAGATAAGGTTTTGTATCGGAAGAGTAATAATATTCTACCACATCATGATTCGGATGAGGAACTGGCAAATTCATTTGCAGAATTCTTTGATAATAAAATAAAATCTATTCGGGACAAAATGGGTATGGAGGATTCAAAGATTGTTGGAAATGGAAGAACATCATTGGGTTCTCTCGATGATAAAGAAAATGTCGTTGAATTCGAGCAACTTAATGAGAAAGAGTTGGAAGAATTCGTGAAACAGCCAGGAAACGGAAGAACATCATTGGGTTCCCTTAATGATAAAGAAAAACTCGTTGAATTTGAGGAACTTAATGAAAAAGAAGTGGAAGAATTAGTTAAACAGTCTAAAGATAAAACTAGCCCCCATGATCCAATGCCAACGTATTTGGTTAAACTTTCGATAACTGTTTTGCTGCCAATTATTGCTTTGATTATAAAAACCTGTCCCTGACCACAGCAACTGTACCATTATTATTCAAAGAGGCTATTCTAAACCAACTCATCAAGAAAAAAAAATCCGGTTAGATCCAGAATATTTGAATAACTTCAGACCAGTTTCGAATCTACAATATATATCAAAACTAACAGAGAAAGCAGTGGCGGACCAACTTATAAAACATATGAATCTGAACAATTTAAATGTACCTCTGCAGAGTGCATATCGTGTGAATCATGGGACAGAATCAGCAATACTCAAGGTAAATGATGATATACTGAGGGCTATCGATGATGGATCAGCCGTTCTATTGGTCTTACTAGATCTCTCAGCCGCCTTCGACACAGTTGATCATCATAAGTCGTTAGAAATACTGGAGGATGATTTGGCGGTTAGTGCTAATGCGTTACAGTGGTTTCGGTCATATCTTGCGAATAGATCACAAAAGGTTCGAATTGGAAATTCGTACTCCCTAGCAAAAACAGTTAGATACGGATTACCTCAAGGATCGGTCCTTGGGCCTCTCTTATTCACTATATATACTCGTTCTCTGTCTAAAGTTATAAGGAACCATGGGTTGTATTTCCATTTATATGCAGATGATACCCAGATCTATATAGTTTTTAAACCGATTGATGTTAATAAGGCCGTAAAAGTGACTGAAAGCTGCTTCAGCCAATCAGCACGAAACATAGTAACTTAACAACGTAACTGTTGATTCTCATCTGACCTTAGAGAAACAAATATCACTAACGGTTCGTTCTTCATTTTTCCACCTTAGGAATATTTCAAAGATCAAGAGATATTTCTCGGATAAGGATCTTGAAATTATAATTCATGCCCTAATAACTAGTAAACTGGACAACCATAATGCCTTGTATTATGGATTACCAAACAAATCTCTCAAGAAGCTTCAATATGTACAGAACAGTGCTGTGAGACTACTGTGTGGAATCCGTAAACGGGAACATATAACGCCAGTATTAAAAGCCCTTCGTTGGCTCCCTATTGCTCGTAGAATTGATTATAAAATTGCGTTATATACATTCAAATGCCTCAATGGACTGGCTCCTCCATATCTCAGCGAATTGATCACTGAATACGTCCCTTTACATGATCTACGGTCAAGTAGTATGGGTCTTTTAGTAGTACCGAAATATCAACTTGAAAACTACGGCAAACGTTGTTTTTTTACGCTGCACCCACAATATGGAACGCCCTCCCTATAGATGTCCGATCGTCTATATCAATCAATGTATTTAAAAAGAGGCTAAAAACACATTATTTTAGTTTGGAATATCCCGCCTAAGTCTTGCATCATGTTTTTAACAAATTTTTAGTGATTTTTACATTATTGAGCATTATTTATTTAGTGAATATATTTTTGGTAGCGCCTGTCCTGTATGGTCAATTATCCTTTGTATATATAAATATGTGTTTGACATATTTCACATTTGAAACCAAATGTGTTATGGTCAATTATCCTTTGTATAATTAAATATGTGTTTCAATTGTTTCAGCTTTTCGCTGTTTTTAAGGTGGTGCTTTTTAATGTTTTTATCTCAGGCCTACTAACGTACTGATACCGGTAGATCAGATGAAACTTTTGAATTTACATCTGTGCGAGCGCCTAGATCATGTATAGTGCGCTATATAAATTAATTATTATTATTATTATTATTATATAATATATATAAGATTTTTTAACCTTTTTAAAAAGTTCTAGCATAACAAATTTATTCTAGAACATTATTAATAATTAGCCAACAACAGCTCACATTTTCAAAAAATTTATAAAAACCTATAGCTACTATATAAATTGGTAGGTGGATGGAAGTATTATATAATTTGTGGGGCGAGCCACGAGAGTAAGCGAGCTTAGCATACGGGTACCACTAACTCAATCGGTGTGTCTGTTGTTCTGTTCATCTGTTAATATGTTGTTCTGTTGTGTTCAATTTTAAACGTTAATAAATCGGCTAATCCTCGATGAAATCTTACCAAATTTGTTAAACATTGTTGTCTGGCAAAAGTTTAGAAATTTTCAAAGTCTAAGTTGAATTTGCGTGTGGCCTTCGAGAAGCTAAGATAATCATCAATTTGGAAATCACACAGAATTCATCGGAAATTTAAGGTCCGATTATTTAGAGCAGCAGTAGTTCCAGTACTCCTCTATGGGAGTCCACGCTGGGAAAAAATGCTGAGGGCGCCAAATCTCGGTACTAGTCTGTTTTGTGCACACCTCCCCTCAATGTTTTTATACTAGCTAGTTTTTGTTACTTTTTTTTTAAATGTTCTAGAAAATATTGTCTATTCATTTTTTTTATTCATTTTGTTCTAAAACAAATAATTATTGTTCTAGAACAAAATTAATTAATTAGGTATTTTTGAAGTTATTAAAGCTAGTTTTTTTTAGTTTTTTTTAAATGTTCTAGAACATTTCTATTATTTGTTTTTGTAAAAACTAATGTTCTAGAACAAATATCTTTTGTTCTAGAACATTAAAAAAATGTTATTTTGTGGTGATTTTTATTTGATTAGTAAGTGTTAGAAACAATTACTAACAACTACAATTTTTCATTGTAGCTAGTGATTTTTATTAAATATGTGATACAAAGATAACATACTGTAGTTCATCCATCCTCTGTGCGCCTTTGGGTTGGGTTGGGGTGGTGCAGATTAAGAGGGAGGTTAAGAGGGGGGGGGGGGGGGGGGGGTGGTTGGCTTTCCCCTCTCTTTGATTTATTGGTGTTTGGTTAAATTTTCTGAGCCTCGTGCTGCGCAAAGGCCACACGAACGTGTACCTATGATGCTATGAATGTAAATTCCATTACAGATGCATAGGATTCAATGTGTAATTACAAATATTCTATGAATTCAATAACTAAATTTGCAGTGAAAATAATATAAAAGGAGGGAAAATAATGTTCTATTTAAAAATAAAATAATCATCTCAGTACTCAGTATCTAGAGGTATTTAGCATCTAATGTAATTATAAAACTACAACATGGCAACGGGGCCTATTCCTCTTCCTGTTCAATCATCGGATTAACAATACCTCCGACATTCTTATCCGAACCATAACCCTTCTTGTCGTCCGAACCAACCAACTTACTTCTGTCTTCCTCACTTTCTTGCATTTGAGGATCGACATACTATAATTTAATTTAATCGGATTAAAGTTAATAATTCAGATGAGTTATGTTAAGGATATTGTATTATGCAATAAATACTAGGATAATTTTCGTATAGATTTTGTAAGGCAATAAAAAATAGTGTAAAATTTCCAGACTGCACGCATTCTTTTCTATTAGCATTAGGCAGGCATTTTGATTTTGATATTAATTCGAAGGATATGAAATGTTATTTAGTAGTTTATACATATATAATTTTACAGCACGATTTTAGTTTAAGGGGAGGCTTTACCTCTTTGGAGATGGAGACACCCTCCAGTTTTTGTAGGATTGCAAGAGTTTTTTGTACATAGGTATTGAAATTATGCATATATATGTATTAATAAGTTCTTAAGATATTTTTCATGGCAAGAATATAAATTTGAATTTCCCGCCAATTTTATCAGATTTTTCTGAAAAAAAGGGTAGAATTTTTCAAAACCTATCTACTCCGTCATTTTTCAATCAATTCCTTTGAAATTTTCAGTAAATGGTCTTGACATATTGACCAGTAGACAGAATTTTCAAGTTTTGATCAGAAGTGTAATATAAACTAAAAAATAAAATGTACTTTATTTCGGGTCGATGTTTTTTCACATTATCGGCCCAAAACATAACCTACACTGAAAATTTCAAAATTATCTCTACAAGTTTTATTGGTCAATATTTCAAGACCATTTACTGAAAGTTTCAAATGAATTGAATAAAAAATGATAAAGAATGAGTAGATAGATTTCGCGTGAAGCGAAAAACGAGAAAAAATATTCAGAGTAAAATGCGTTTAAAGTTTGAACCTTCCCGCGCAAATTGGTCAGTCTCTATGTGACTGCCGATACGAAATAATTACAATAGTCATTTATGAATAATTGTAAGGAAAGCAGACGCCTGAAATTTTTTCTATGGGGGTTTTCGTAGTCGCTGATTTCAATTCTGATGTCACTTTTCCAATTTGGATAAAGCAACTCTGTCTGTCTGGCTGTCTGTAGGAATGTCTGTCTGTCTGTTGGTTTGTCCGTCAAAATATAATAAAACACGCGAAATATCTAAACGTTTCGCTTTGGGGGTTTTCCATGTCGCTGATTTCATTTTCGATGTCAGTTTTGATTTTTGGTTGAATTATGTCTGTCTATCTGTCAGTTTGGCTGGCTGTCTGTGTCTGTCTTGTTGGTCTTTTTATCTGTTCTACTAGGATCGGCATGCTGCATTGCAGCTGCATTTTTAAGAATGCTGTGCCGGCTTGTCAACAAAATTGCACCGCCACAACTCCCTATCACCCATGACATTTGCTAGATCATCCGCATCTTTAAGGCCAGTGTCCTTTAAAATACGTCTCAAGAAAGTCATGGGCTGTCCACCATGCTTATTCACTCCATGAGGCTGCCAAAGTACAACATTATGCACTGGCTGGTCCTCACGGCGAAAGCAATGTCCTGCAAAGCAGAGGCGATTTTGTTCTAGTGTCAAGCTTGGGGGAACCAATGAGACACCTCCAATGTTATATAGTGTCTGGTTGGAGATGTGTGCATTGTACTTGACACAATGAACCCGGCGTAGCATTCTTGTGAATGTGCCATCCAGAGATTTGGTGTCCTCAGCAGTTAGAGCCCAGCATGGACTCCCGTAGAGGAGTACTGGAACTACTGCTGCTCTAAATAATCGGACCTTAAGTTTCCGATTAATTCTCGGTGACTTCTAAATCCTGGAAAGCCTATTCAAGGCTGCCCATGCCTTTCCCTTACGTATTCGAAGATCCTCACCTGACTTCCGGATCCATGATCCCAGGTAACAGAAGTCGTCCACATGCTCAAGCATACCATCCTTTGAACTTATGCTCATCCGATCAGAGACTTGCTGAGGACTTTCAAAGTTAACTGTCAGAATTTTGGTCTTTCTGGAGTTAATAAAAAGACCAACACTAGAAGCAGCATGTTCTAATGAGCTGAGGAGCCGTTGGGCTCCCTCTAATGATTCTGAGAGTACTCCTAAGTCATCAGCAAAGTCTAGATCAGTTAGGTACTTGGCAGGATTTCCTCGACTTCTGGAGCCAGTAGGTGGAGTTATCATCACCCCATCATCATTATAATGATCTAAGGACATGCGTAGAACATAGTCAACCACAATAATGAACAAGAATGGTGCAAGTGTGTCTCCTTGGAGGACGCCCCATAACACTTCAAATGGTTCTGTGTCAGGTCTGTGTCTGGTTCAGTAGACACAAATGTTGTCGAACCATCGTATACTGATCTGATTGCTGCAATAATTTCATCAGGAATCCCATATAATGAAAGTATGCTGAACATACGTGAGCGAGAGACTGAATCAAAGGCCTTGAAGAAGTCAACAAAGATAACAGCCAGATGCCTGTCTTTCTTTTTTGATAACTCTTCAATTATCCTTCTAAGTGCCAAAATGGGCTCCATGGTCCCACGACCTTTACGGAACCCATTCTGATTTCCACGGAGCAGTCTCTCAATGGGATCCCTGATGCGATTTAATAGAATCCTATTGTATAGCTTTGCAGCAATCGAGATCAATGATATTCCCCGAAAAGAACCATAGAGTGTTAGGTTGCCCTTCTTGGGAACTGGCACCAACTTATTTGTTTTCATTTCTTGTGGGACTCTTGTTGTTCGGTACATGTCTACTCTGATGGGATAGATGAGCTTTAAACACATGAGCTTTTAAAGACCTCAGGGGGAACACCATCTACTCCACTGGCACGATTGGTCTTAATGCTCTTTGCAGCAGCCTTCACTTCTGCAAAGGAGATATCGCCAATGGGAATATCTGGGAGTACAGACTCAGACACTTTTACTTCTATAAAGTTATCAGGCAATACCCTGTCATTATTGAGGAGCTTTTCAAAGTGGGCTTTCCAACCATTGAGGCGATCGGCTGGTGATTCAGCCTTAACCTTGGTGGTTGGTTGGCTTTTCCGCCCAGTAAGCAGATTGATCGATTTCCATGCCTGGGATGATTGCCTGCTGTCGTCAGCATCATTGATGGCATCAACCTGTTGGTTTATTAGCTCCTGTAGATTAGCAGAGTACTGCCTGTTCAGGGACCTAGATGCAGCCTTAACTGCATTCTTGGCCGCTGTAGTCTGTTTGAGTCGGGACTCTTTCTGCGCCTTATGAAGGTCATTTCGGCACTTCTGAATTTTGTTGTTAGTCCAGGGGGCCCTTTTCCTGTTTCGAGGGTATACAGGAACTGTTTCTGCAGCTGCTAACTTAACTGCTTCTGTAAAGGCAGTATAGCCCTCACAGTGATCTGCCGCCTCAGAGGCAAGAGCCTCATACCTGTTGCTCAGCTGTAGTGTGAAGCTGGATCTCACACTTGGCTGTTGCAACAGAGAGGACCAGTCATGCCGCGGCAAGGCAGATTTCGTTGTTCTGCTAGCACGCAGACTAAGTCTTACCTTGGCCACAATAAGGCGGTGATCACTGGAGAAGGGTCGAAGTGTAAATGCATTACAGTCTTGTATAGAGCTCCTGTATTTCCTACGAAACAGAATATGGTCTATCTGGGACTTGTGACCACTGGGTCCACTATGAGTCCATAGCTTTCCAGTTCGCTTCTTGAACTGGGTTCCAGCCGAAAACAATCCATTTCCAGAGATAAAATCCTGAAGATGGACAGAATTTCGGTTAACACTATTGCTATAGACCCAGGGCGATGTAGGTGATTGATGCAGACTTGCTTTAAAGTCTCCCAGGAATGTTAAGAATGCATGCTGATCCACTCCATCAGTAGCTGCTTGTAGATTGTGGTAGAAATTTTCCACCTCCTCTACAGGGGCAACACTAGTTGGAGAGTAGCACACAATCAGAACCACCTTAGGAAACTTCTTAGCCAGTCTTCCAGAACATAGGAAGTGGCAACGGATGATGCGGTTAGAGATTTGGTCTATTTTGTCCAATGCTGCATGTGCAGTTGGATTCAGCAATAGACGAATTCCACCATTGCCACTATCATCTGCTGACGCGAGGGCGAGTCGCCAACTGCCCCCCATGTCCTTAATCAGAACCTCATCAGTCTGTCCAGTCTGCATTCAAATGCCAGTCAACATACAAAAACACACATTCTAGCTAACAGTTTCATTATGGGGGTTTTCGGAGTCGCTGATTTCATTTCCGGTGTCAGTTTTGATGTTCGGTAAAATCTAATCTGTCTGTTTAAGTCGGGGAACACATTTTTGGGGAAAATAATGTTAATCTTATTTTTATGGAAACATTCAATCGTGAAATCGTCATATCTCCAAAACTAAACATGTTGAGAAGTCATAACTTATATATTCGGATTCGCCATTAAATTCTGCACAAAAAACGACTAAAAAGGTTTTTGCATGTTTTCATTTTTTATCCTAAAAAAGGTAAAGCCCCCCCCCCCCCCCCCCCCCCTTAAAATTAATCAAAACGCGACTTTACCTTATAAAAGTAAGCGAATATGGCGAAAATAACGACGACGAATACCATGAGACCCGCAAATAAGAAGAATTCCACTGCCGGATTCTCCAAGGCGATTAGTGAAACAATGATAACAATTAGATTACCGAAAGCGACCGTAAGTAACCATGCAGCTTGTAGAACAGCCTTCATACTGGCTGGCGCCTAGAATGGGAGACATAAAATAATAAAAAACGCGAAATTAAACCATTTCCTCAACCATTCGCACATTACTATTTTATACTACAATATAGTAGCATAACGAAATAATTTATTATTTCTCAAATTAAAATACTTAACAATTTCTGGCAAATTATGTTTCAAATAAATAAAATGTAATAATTTAATTATAAAATGTGATGGGTGAACGTATGCTAAACGAAACACAGAAGGCAACCCGAAGGGTCTTCTCTCTGGACTGTTACTATAAGGCAGGGAGGGCGCCACACTAACTCACAGGGTTGAACACTCCATAACTATCCGTCTTCTCTCTGGACTGTTACCTATAAGGCAGGGAGGGCGCCACACTAACTCACAGGGTTGAACACTCCATAACTATCCGTCTTCTCTCTGGACTGTTACCTATAAGGCAGGGAGGGCGCCACACTAATTCCCAGGGTTGAACACTCCATAACTATCCGTCTTCTCTCTGGACTGTTACCTATAAGGCAGGGTGGGCGCCACACTAACTCCCAGGGTTGAACACTCCATAACTATCCAACCCTTTATTTACTCCCCCCAGCATAAACCAGTTACTCATTGTACCGCTGTGTTGCGTAAGCATTTATTGTCTAAAGTGTCTTGCATAGAGAAACAACAACTACAATCAACAACAAATTTCTACAGTCTCGACGGATTTGAAACTGCGCCGCCAAACACTACTGTGAAAGAAGTTCAAGCGCTGTATCCACTCGGACACTGTGAGACTTCGCAATTTAATGATAACCGTTGAAGAATTTATATAATGTGGGTAAAACGAACTTGTGAGTAAGAAATTATGAAATGTACTGGTACTAACTTGTGAATAAGAAAATTCCAACCCAGTTAAAGAAAACATAACTTCGCCCATGGTAATGATTGCGTACTGGGGTATTTGCCACAGCAAAGGGACAGTATTGGGCTCAACGTCGATGTATTTAGTAACGACAAGGTTTCCACCCAATTCCACATCCTCTTGAATTACCACAGTGGAGACCTCACCTGCATCCACATCGATTGTTCCTATCGATATATTATTATTTTTCTCTCCCATCAGTAGTTGATATTTACCTAAAATTTTATTTTCAAAGAAAATTATTGTTTTTAATGTATGAAATTTATATTTTATAATATATATATAAATAATATTTTATCATCTAATCCACTTCAGGCACGATTGCTTTTAATGCTCTTTGCCGCAGCCTATATATATCACTGATGGCCTGAAGGGTATATCCGGAAGTAATATTAGTAGTAGTACTAGCAGTTGTAGTAGTATAGTTAGTTATTAATGGAATGAATTTTCAGTGCCTTTTCTTTATCTTTGTGCTGCTCTATTGCAGTGCTTACTGCTGACTGCTGAGGTACTAGATCAGTAGATATTATTACAATGAATCCTAGCTTCATCATGTATGTTTATTATGACAGGCATATACATACTGCGCCAGCATGGCTTTCCTTGGTTATGGGAGTCTGTATGTGCTACCGGTGCTGTCTTATTCTGTGATTCTGTCATTTGTAGCCTACCGTGTTACATTATTAATAAATCTGTGGCTGGCCACGAGAAAAGGGACCTTCTGTTACCGGAGGTCGATTTGGAGTTATTAGGCCTATGAGATGCAGAATTTTACAGAGATTTTAACAAAAAAAACGGTGTCTCAATATCTATTTCCAAAAAAAAGTTATAGCGATTTATGTGAAGGTGATTCTGTCTACTGTTTGAGATTATCTGAAATAAATGCCAGTTAGACTGGCGCCACGCGCCTCTTGGTGCGATAATCTATTGTCTAATATATAATAGATATATATTAATATAATATAATAATATAAGATAATATAATATATCTATAGTCTAATCTATTGGATGATAGACTGAGGCGAGGTTATGTTTTACTTCTTTCGTGGTGGCTGGGGAGTTTCGTGTCCCTTACGCTAAAATCTACCTCTTGTTTAACGTTTATTACTATTCGCCTAATCAGTGAAGTTCATTTAACTGTTGAATTCATCTATATAATCCTACTGCCTCAGTGAGATAGGCTACCGGTACCGGATTACCAGTACTTACTGGGGATCGGCTGAATTATTCGTTACCTGATATGACCAGCTACCTGCTACAATTTAACTGCTACCGCTTAACTTCAGATAGGCTACCGGTACCGGATTACTGGTACCTGATAAGACCAGTCCCTGCTACAATACAGCAATAATGTCAGTAAAACCGCCAAAACAATGGCTCTTATCTGAAAGGGAAACGATTTCTTCCTTTAAAAACTGGCGTCAAAATATTTTATTTTATAAATAATATTTTATTTTTTTAATACATATTTTATTTTTTTTTTCCAACTCCACTAGTGAACTGTTCAGCTTTGTTAAATCTCCCTCATCCAACTCCCTGCGACTCACGGATTCAGAGGATGATTCTATGTTAGCCAATGAATTTGCCGATTTCTTTGAGGAAAAGGTAAATAAATTCCATGACTCAGCACCTGCAACATCCGTCTAGTAATTTTAACTCGAAGTGGGAAAAATTCACTATCCCGACGGCACAGGAGACCTAGCAGATTATTAGTGACATGAAAACTACAACCTGTTCCTCCGATCCTATCCCTACAGAAATCCTAAAAAAGGTCCCAGAGCAATGGACTCCGATTGTTCATAAAATAACAATCAACTTCTCTTGAACGCGGTGAATTCCCATCCAATGGTAAACAAGCGATTCTCTGTCCACTACTAAAGAACGCTAAACTCGACCATTAAAACAAGAAAAACTACAGACCAGTTTCAAACCTATCTTTCCTTTCTAAGATAATTGAAAAACATGCTGCTCTCCAACTGATTGACTACCTAGATAAGAATAGTATTATTCCAAAGTTTGTCTCGGGTTATCGCAAATGTCACTCTGTTGAAAAACTATTGTGCAGATTATAAAGTGATCTACTCGAAACTATTGATAGTTGTAAATTCGCAGCTCTCATTCTCTTAGACGTATCGGCTGCCTTCAATCTTGTTGATTACAACATATTACTGGACACACTTCATAATATAGGCATTGGTGGGTTTGTCTATCAATGGTTCAAATCATACCTATCAGATAGATCATTCGTAGTTTCAATAAATGGGAAACTTTCTCGAGTTGTAAACCTTTTGAGTGGAGTTCCCCAGGGCTCAGTCCTTGGAGCAATCCTGTACCTTATCTACTGTCTGCCCATTGCTACAGCATGTGATCATCTTGAAGTTGGTTACCACATCTATGCTGACGACAACCAGATCTTCATAATTTTCGACTGCCTTGATTCATTGTCACTAAAAGCTTCGATAACAAATTGCATTCAAGCCATCAAAGTCCAACTTGATGAACTTCACCTGTTCTTGAATGATGACAAGACAGACTACTTGAACGCGGCAATGATTGCATGAACTTTGCATCAGAATTCTCAGTCTCTCTAGGCGGCACGAAAACGCAAATTATGGCTAGCAAATAAATATGCATGCTGATGTATCCCGGGTGGCAGCCAATGTGGCACATATTGATCCGGCAAGTTCATTTCGACCACATTCTACTGGTAATCGTTATGCTGAGGACACCAAATCTCTGGATGGCACATTCACAAGAATGCTACGCCGGGTTCATTGTGTCAACTACAATGCACACATCTCCAACCAGACACTATATAACATTGGAGGTGTCTCATTGGTTCCCCCAAGCTTGACACTAGAACAAAATTGCCTCCGCTTTGCAGGACATTGCTTTCGCCGTGAGGACCAGCCAGTGCATAATTTTGTACTTTGGCAGCCTCATGGAGTGAATAATCATCGTGGACAGCCCATGACTTTCTTAGACGCATCTTAAAGGACACTGGCCTTGAAGATGCGGATGATCTAGCAAATGTCATGGGTGATAGGGAGTTGTGGCGGTGCAATTTTGTCGATAAGCCGGCACAGCATTCTTAAAAATGCAGCTGCAATGCAGCATGCCGATCCTAGTTATCCTTCTCAAATTCACAATAAAAATTTCGCTTCAAATTCTAAACGTTCATCTAATACTTCCATTGCTACAAAGTCATGTGCGTTTTGCAAGGCTTGTTCTAAATCACATGTGGGTCATTCCATTGACAACTGTTGGTCATTGTCAAAATCTGATAAGTTGGCATTAATGGAAGCTTTCATTGTGGATGTTTTTGACGATGAAAATTCGGGTGATGGAAGTTGATAATTCTGACGTGATGGCAAATCAGGTCAGCTGTTTAACCAAACGTTAATCAAAACAGTCCATATTTCACTTTGGTATGGAAATAATGAGCTCAAACTTGAAGGTTTGGTTTGTGAATCTATGGACACCGATATTCTAGGTGGAGTTCCATTCTGTGTACAGAATAAAATTGAAGTAAATATGGCCCAACAACTTATATTTATAGAGTACAAAACTATACCATATGGCTCTCAATCTAATATCAGTAATAAAATTAAATTTGTGGAAGGTTGTGTTCTGCGTAACACATCATCAACTGTATTATTTCCTGGTGAATTTATTATTATTAATGTCGAAAATGACAATTTACGTGATTACAGTGGAGAAATTGCATTAGAGCCACGCATAGATTCCCCATTACTAGGTGAATGGCCAAATCCAGTAATTGCCAGCATAATTCGAGGTGCTGTAAGAATTCCAAATAACACAAATTACCCCATAAATCTAAAACAATCCCAGCATATAGCCCATGATGGTCCTGTAATTACACCCGATTACACCAGTTCATCATCAGACTCAGTTGATTATAAAGTCTGTATTACTAAGTCAATCCCATCTAAACCATTCTCTGCTATTGTTAGTATTGATCCTGATAATGATCCTGGTAATGTCAAGGGAGCAACAACTCCAGAAGAATATATATTGAAGTATGATGATGTGTTCAATCCTGAAATAGGGGCCTATAACGATTTTAGTGGTCACATATGAGCTGACATAAATTTGGGTCCTATAACCCCTCCTCAATCAAAAGGTAGAATACCATTTTATAATACCCAAAATTTATCACAGTTACAAGATGAAGCTGATAAGTTAGAAAACTTGAGCATTCTTGTGAAACCAGAGGAGGTAGGTTTAGTTCCTCCATTCGTCTCACTGAGTTTTCTAGTAAATAAATCTGATGGTGGTAAAAGGTTTGTTACAGCTTTCAATAATATTGGACAATACACACGTCTTATACCATTTGCAGTCATAAAATGTGATGATGTGCTTCGAAAGCGCTCTTCACTTAAATACATTATAAAAACGGATCTTATGAAGAGTTTTTTTCAAATTAAAGTGTCCAAGCGCTTGATGCCATATTTAGGTACTGTCACACCATATAAAGGAATTAGACTATATTCACGGGCTGCAATGGAGATGTCTGGTTCGTCCGAATGATTATATGAACTCATGTCCTGATAAACTTGATTTAAATAATCTAAAATTGTCTGCCAAAAAAACAGCAATTGCTCCAGAATCAACAATGATTTTGGGGTGGATTTGGAAAAGAGGAACTCTCTATTAGCTCTCATAAAATTGCCCCACTGGTGGCAGCGTGCTGCTGCCACCAGTGGGGCAATTTTATACATCCTTGAAATCCTCCTGATAGATTTGTGGATCTCCTATTAGTATAGATAACATTGATGAGGGTCTTGTGGTTTAAGATCAGAAGTTCAAAGATGACAACAGCAGTGTAACTAATCAAAAATCTGGGGGACCAAAAACGCCGGACCAAAAGAATTTCAAAACCTCCTGATAGATATGGCCAGGCTGTAAATGTAGATGAAATCGAAGAGTGTGATGAAGATGAAGAAGTTAAATAGGTGTGAAAACCAGGGTCCAAATGAGGAGAACTGATATAAAAGGTGTTGGGTCCAAATGAGGAGAACTGATATAAAAAGGTGTTGGGTCCAAATGAGGAGAACTGATATAAAAAGGTGTTGGGTCCAAATGAGGAGAACTGATATAAAAAGGTGTTGGGTCCAAATGAGGAGAACTGATATAAAAAGGTGTTGGGTCCAAATGAGGAGAACTGATATAAAAAGGTGTTGGGTCCAAATGAGGAGAACTGATATAAAAAGGTGTTGGGTCCAAATGAGGAGAACTGATATAAAAAGGTGTTGGGTCCAAATGAGGAGAACTGATATAAAAAGGTGTTGGGTCCAAATGAGGAGAACTGATATAAAAAGGTGTTGGGTCCAAATGAGGAGAACTGATATAAAAAGGTGTTGGGTCCAAATGAGGAGAACTGATATAAAAAGGTGTTGGTTCCAAATGAGGAGATCTGATATAAAAAGGTGTTGGGTCCAAATGAGGAGAACTGATATAAAAAGGTGTTGGGTCCAAATGAGGAGAACTGATATAAAAAGGTGTTGGGTACAAATGCGGAGAACTGATATAAAAAGGTGTTGGGTCCAAATGAGTAGAACTGATATAAAAAGGTGTTGGGTCCAAATGAGGAGAACTGATATAAAAAGGTGTTGGGTCCAAATGAGGAGAACTGATATAAAAAGGTGTTGGGTCCAAATGATGAGAACTGATATAAAAAGGTGTTGGGTCCAAATGAGGAGAACTGATATAAAAAGGTGTTGGTTCCAAATGAGGAGAACTGATATAAAAAGGTGTTGGGTCCAAATGAGGAGAACTGATATAAAAAGGTGTTGGGTCCAAATGAGGAGAACTGATATAAAAAGGTGTTGGGTCCAAATGAGGAGAACTGATATAAAAAGGTGTTGGGTCCAAATGATGAGAACTGATATAAAAAGGTGTTGGGTCCAAATGAGGAGAACTGATATAAAAAGGTGTTGGGTCCAAATGAGGAGAACTGATATAAAAAGGTGTTGGTTCCAAATGAGGAGAACTGATATAAAAAGGTGTTGGTTCCAAATGAGGAGAACTGATATAAAAAGGTGTTGGGTCCAAATGAGGAGAACTGATATAAAAAGGTGTTGGGTCCAAATGAGGAGAACTGATATAAAAAGGTGTTGGGTCCAAATGAGGAGAACTGATATAAAAAGATGTTGGGTCCAAATGAGGAGAACTGATATAAAAAGGTGTTGGGTCCAAATGAGGAGAACTGATATAAAAGGTGTTGGTTCCAAATGAGGAGAACTGATATAAAAAGGTGTTGGTTCCAAATGAGGAGAACTGATATAAAAAGGTGTTGGGTCCAAATGAGGAGAACTGATATAAAAAGGTGTTGGGTCCAAATGAGGAGAACTGATATAAAAAGGTGTTGGGTCCAAATGAGGAGAACTGATATAAAAGGTGTTGGTTCCAAATGAGGAGAACTGATATAAAAAGGTGTTGGGTCCAAATGAGGAGAACTGATATAAAAAGGTGTTGGTTCCAAATGAGGAGAACTGATATAAAAAGGTGTTGGTTCCAAATGAGGAGAACTGATATAAAAAGGTGTTGGGTCCAAATGAGGAGAACTGATATAAAAAGGTGTTGGGTCCAAATGAGGAGAACTGATATAAAAGGTGTTGGTTCCAAATGAGGAGAACTGATATAAAAAGGTGTTGGTTCCAAATGAGGAGAACTGATATAAAAAGGTGTTGGGTCCAAATGAGGAGAACTGATATAAAATGTGTTGGTTCCAAATGAGGAGAACTGATATAAAAAGGTGTTGGGTCCAAATGAGTAGAACTGATATAAAAAGGTGTTGGGTCCAAATGAGGAGAACTGATATAAAAAGGTGTTGGGTCCAAATGAGGAGAACTGATATAAAAGGTGTTGGTTCCAAATGAGGAGAACTGATATAAAAAGGTGTTGGTTCCAAATGAGGAGAACTGATATAAAAAGGTGTTGGGTCCAAATGAGGAGAACTGATATAAAAAGGTGTTGGTTCCAAATGAGGAGAACTGATATAAAAAGGTGTTGGGTCCAAATGAGGAGAACTGATATAAAAAGGTGTTGGTTCCAAATGAGGAGAACTGATATAAAAAGGTGTTGGTTCCAAATGAGGAGAACTGATATAAAAAGGTGTTGGTTCCAAATGAGGAGAACTGATATAAAAAGGCGTTGGTTCCAAATGAGGAGAACTGATATAAAAAGGTGTTGGTTCCAAATGAGGAGAACTGATATAAAAAGGTGTTGGTTCCAAATGAGGAGAACTGATATAAAAAGGTGTTGGTTCCAAATGAGGAGAACTGATATAAAAAGGTGTTGGTTCCAAATGAGGAGAACTGATATAAAAAGGTGTTGGTTCCAAATGAGGAGAACTGATATAAAAAGGTGTTGGTTCCAAATGAGGAGAACTGATATAAAAAGGTGTTGGTTCCAAATGAGGAGAACTGATATAAAAAGGTGTTGGTTCCAAATGAGGAGAACTGATATAAAAAGGTGTTGGTTCCAAATGAGGAGAACTGATATAAAAAGGTGTTGGTTCCAAATGAGGAGAACTGATATAAAAAAGTGTTGGTTCTAAATGAGGAGAACTGATATAAAAAGGTGTTGGTTCCAAATGAGGAGAACTGATATAAAAAGGTGTTGGTTCCAAATGAGGAGAACTGATATAAAAAGGTGTTGGTTCCAAATGAGGAGAACTGATATAAAAAGGTGTTGGTTCCAAATGAGGAGAACTGATATAAAAAGGTGTTGGTTCCAAATGAGGAGAACTGATATAAAAAGGTGTTGGGTCCAAATGAGGAGAACTGATATAAAAAGGTGTTGGGTCCAAATGAGGAGAACTGATATAAAAAGGTGTTGGGTCCAAATGAGGAGAACTGATATAAAAAGGTGTTGGGTCCAAATGAGGAGAACTGATATAAAAGGTGTTGGTTCCAAATGAGGAGAACTGATATAAAAAGGTGTTGGTTCCAAATGAGGAGAACTGATATAAAAAGGTGTTGGGTCCAAATGAGGAGAACTGATATAAAATGTGTTGGTTCCAAATGAGGAGAACTGATATAAAAAGGTGTTGGGTCCAAATGAGTAGAACTGATATAAAAAGGTGTTGGGTCCAAATGAGGAGAACTGATATAAAAAGGTGTTGGGTCCAAATGAGGAGAACTGATATAAAAGGTGTTGGTTCCAAATGAGGAGAACTGATATAAAAAGGTGTTGGTTCCAAATGAGGAGAACTGATATAAAAAGGTGTTGGGTCCAAATGAGGAGAACTGATATAAAAAGGTGTTGGTTCCAAATGAGGAGAACTGATATAAAAAGGTGTTGGGTCCAAATGAGGAGAACTGATATAAAAAGGTGTTGGTTCCAAATGAGGAGAACTGATATAAAAAGGTGTTGGTTCCAAATGAGGAGAACTGATATAAAAAGGTGTTGGTTCCAAATGAGGAGAACTGATATAAAAAGGCGTTGGTTCCAAATGAGGAGAACTGATATAAAAAGGTGTTGGTTCCAAATGAGGAGAACTGATATAAAAAGGTGTTGGTTCCAAATGAGGAGAACTGATATAAAAAGGTGTTGGTTCCAAATGAGGAGAACTGATATAAAAAGGTGTTGGTTCCAAATGAGGAGAACTGATATAAGAAGGTGTTGGTTCCAAATGAGGAGAACTGATATAAAAAGGTGTTGGTTCCAAATGAGGAGAACTGATATAAAAAGGTGTTGGTTCCAAATGAGGAGAACTGATATAAAAAGGTGTTGGTTCCAAATGAGGAGAACTGATATAAAAAGGTGTTGGTTCCAAATGAGGAGAACTGATATAAAAAGGTGTTGGTTCCAAATGAGGAGAACTGATATAAAAAAGTGTTGGTTCCAAATGAGGAGAACTGATATAAAAAGGTGTTGGTTCCAAATGAGGAGAACTGATATAAAAAGGTGTTGGTTCCAAATGAGGAGAACTGATATAAAAAGGTGTTGGTTCCAAATGAGGAGAACTGATATAAAAAGGTGTTGGTTCCAAATGAGGAGAATTGATATAAAAAGGTGTTGGTTCCAAATGAGGAGAACTGATATAAAAAGGTGTTGGTTCCAAATGAGGAGAACTGATATAAAAAGGTGTTGGTTCCAAATGAGGAGAACTGATATAAAAAGGTGTTGGTTCCAAATGAGGAGAACTGATATAAAAAGGTGTTGGTTCCAAATGAGGAGAACTGATATAAAAAGGTGTTTGTTCCAAATGAGAAGAACTGATATAAAAAGGTGTTGGTTCCAAATGAGGAGAACTGATATAAAAAGGTGTTGGTTCCAAATGAGGAGAACTGATATAAAAAGGTGTTGGTTCCAAATGAGGAGAACTGATATAAAAAGGTGTTGGTTCCAAATGAGGAGAACTGATATAAAAATGTGTTGGTTCCAAATGAGGAAAACTGATATAAAAAGGTGTTGGTTCCAATTGAGGAGAACTGATATAAAAAGGTGTTGGTTCCAAATGAGGAGAACTGATATAAAAAGGTGTTGGTTCCAAATGAGGAGAACTGATATAAAAAGGTGTTGGTTCCAAATGAGGAGAACTGATATAAAAAGGTGTTGGTTCCAAATGAGGAGAACTGATATAAAAAGGTGTTGGTTCCAAATGAGGAGAACTGATATAAAAAGGTGTTGGTTCCAAATGAGGAGAACTGATATAAAAGGTGTTGGTTCCAAATGAGGAGAACTGATATAAAAAGGTGTTGGTTCCAAATGAGGAGAACTGATATAAAAAGGTGTTGGTTCCAAATGAGGAGAACTGATATAAAGAGGTGTTGGTTCCAAATGAGGAGAACTGATATAAAAGGTGTTGGTTCCAAATGAGGAGAACTGATATAAAAAGGTGTTGGTTCCAAATGAGGAGAACTGATATAAAAGGTGTTGGTTCCAAATGAGGAGAACTGATATAAAAAGGTGTTGGTTCCAAATGAGGAGAACTGATATAAAAAGGTGTTGGTTCCAAATGAGGAGAACTGATATAAAAAGGTGTTGGTTCCAAATAAGGAGAACTGATATAAAAAGGTGTTGGTTCCAAATGAGGAGAACTGATATAAAAAGGTGTTGGTTCCAAATGAGGAGAACTGATATAAAAAGGTGTTGGTTCCAAATGAGGAGAACTGATATAAAAAGGTGTTTGTTCCAAATGAGGAGAACTGATATAAAAAGGTGTTGGTTCCAAATGAGGAGAACTGATATAAAAAGGTGTTGGTTCCAAATGAGGAGAACTGATATAAAAAGGTGTTAGTTCCAAATGAGGAGAACTGATATAAAAAGGTGTTGGTTCCAAATGAGGAGAACTGATATAAAAGGGGTTGGTTCCAAATGAGGAGAACTAATATAAAAAGGTGTTGGTTCCAAATGAGGAGAACTGATATAAAAAGGTGTTGGTTCCAAATGAGGAGAACTGATATAAAAAGGTGTTGGTTCCAAATGAGGAGAACTGATATAAAAAGGTGTTGGGTCCAAATGAGGAGAACTGATATAAAAAGGTGTTGGTTCCAAATGAGGAGAACTGATATAAAAAGGTGTTGGGTCCAAATGAGGAGAACTGATATAAAAAGGTGTTGGTTCCAAATGAGGAGAACTGATATAAAAAGGTGTTGGTTCCAAATGAGGAGAACTGATATAAAAAGGTGTTGGTTCCAAATGAGGAGAACTGATATAAAAAGGCGTTGGTTCCAAATGAGGAGAACTGATATAAAAAGGTGTTGGTTCCAAATGAGGAGAACTGATATAAAAAGGTGTTGGTTCCAAATGAGGAGAACTGATATAAAAAGGTGTTGGTTCCAAATGAGGAGAACTGATATAAAAAGGTGTTGGTTCCAAATGAGGAGAACTGATATAAGAAGGTGTTGGTTCCAAATGAGGAGAACTGATATAAAAAGGTGTTGGTTCCAAATGAGGAGAACTGATATAAAAAGGTGTTGGTTCCAAATGAGGAGAACTGATATAAAAAGGTGTTGGTTCCAAATGAGGAGAACTGATATAAAAAGGTGTTGGTTCCAAATGAGGAGAACTGATATAAAAAGGTGTTGGTTCCAAATGAGGAGAACTGATATAAAAAAGTGTTGGTTCCAAATGAGGAGAACTGATATAAAAAGGTGTTGGTTCCAAATGAGGAGAACTGATATAAAAAGGTGTTGGTTCCAAATGAGGAGAACTGATATAAAAAGGTGTTGGTTCCAAATGAGGAGAACTGATATAAAAAGGTGTTGGTTCCAAATGAGGAGAATTGATATAAAAAGGTGTTGGTTCCAAATGAGGAGAACTGATATAAAAAGGTGTTGGTTCCAAATGAGGAGAACTGATATAAAAAGGTGTTGGTTCCAAATGAGGAGAACTGATATAAAAAGGTGTTGGTTCCAAATGAGGAGAACTGATATAAAAAGGTGTTGGTTCCAAATGAGGAGAACTGATATAAAAAGGTGTTTGTTCCAAATGAGAAGAACTGATATAAAAAGGTGTTGGTTCCAAATGAGGAGAACTGATATAAAAAGGTGTTGGTTCCAAATGAGGAGAACTGATATAAAAAGGTGTTGGTTCCAAATAAGGAGAACTGATATAAAAAGGTGTTGGTTCCAAATGAGGAGAACTGATATAAAAAGGTGTTGGTTCCAAATGAGGAGAACTGATATAAAAAGGTGTTGGTTCCAAATGAGGAGAACTGATATAAAAAGGTGTTTGTTCCAAATGAGGAGAACTGATATAAAAAGGTGTTGGTTCCAAATGAGGAGAACTGATATAAAAAGGTGTTGGTTCCAAATGAGGAGAACTGATATAAAAAGGTGTTAGTTCCAAATGAGGAGAACTGATATAAAAAGGTGTTGGTTCCAAATGAGGAGAACTGATATAAAAGGGGTTGGTTCCAAATGAGGAGAACTAATATAAAAAGGTGTTGGTTCCAAATGAGGAGAACTGATATAAAAAGGTGTTGGTTCCAAATGAGGAGAACTGATATAAAAAGGTGTTGGTTCCAAATAAGGAGAACTGATATAAAAAGGTGTTGGTTCCAAATGAGGAGAACTGATATAAAAAGGTGTTGGTTCCAAATGAGGAGAACTGATATAAAAAGGTGTTGGTTCCAAATGAGGAGAACTGATATAAAAAGGTGTTGGTTCCAAATGAGGAGAACTGATATAAAAAGGTGTTGGTTCCAAATGAGGAGAACTGATATAAAAAGGTGTTGGTTCCAAATGAGGAGAACTGATATAAAAAGGTGTTGGTTCCAAATGAGGAGAACTGATATAAAAAGGTGTTGGTTCCAAATGAGGAGAACTGATATAAAAAGGTGTTGGTTCCAAATGAGGAGAACTGATATAAAACTGAACTTAAAAAAAAAAATAAATAAAAAAAAGAAACATGAAACAGCGCCAGCAGCGCCAGCAGCGCCAGCAGCGCCTGCAGCGCCAGCAGCGCCAGCAGCGCCAGCAGCGCCAGCAGCGCCAGCAGCGCCAGCAGCGCCAGCAGCGCCAGCAGGCTTTCCTTGGTTATGGGAGTCTGTATGTGCCTTGTACCGGTGCTGTCTTATTATGTGATTCTGTCATTTGTACCGTGTTACATTATTAATATATCTGTCTGACTGTTTGCGATTATCTACATTACAGTTATTGGACGATAGACTGAGGCGAGGTTATGTTTTACTTCTTGCGCAGTGAATAACCTGTGGGATCCCTACAATTATACTGGTATCTCATTAAATATCCTGTTACTGCTGTCCCTGGAAGTATTCAACTTATATATTAATGTTTTTTTTAATACCTGGCTTTATATCTTCTGTGAGTGATCCATTATTACCGTGAATTCTAAACTTCCGTAAATGTCCGATGCTGTTATTGAGGTAGACCGAGTAGAGAACATTGGCCGCCCCAGGCATATACAAAATCCTAGGAGATGAAGATTTTAATAATTAATTATATTCAACAAACAAAAAATAAACATAATAAAAGGTTCACCACGGCTGACTGGTTTACTGTTAGGTTAAATATTAAGTAATATTTGTTTATTATTTATATTTAGTACATATGCTTTTATTATTACCTATTTGTTGGGGTGAGGCGGGTTGGGACTAGGTTACTATTACAGTTGTTGTAGTTAGGTTAAATAATAGTATATTCTTTGGTTAGACTAATAATAGTTATATTAAAAATATAGGACTAATTAAATCGAATTGGTTAGGTTTAATTGGCACAAATTTATGTTAAATTACAATCAATAACAGCTTACCAGTAATATTATATATTATATTGCAGTGTTATATTTAATATTTGATGTTTCTCTTTTCGTTTTCAGTAGTATAGGGCCTAGAAATAAAAAATTAAACAAAAGTATTTTTCCAATAATATAATAATAAAATTAATAGCTATGGTACATAAAGTAAATTTTACTCACGTTATAACAGCTTTCCCCTTTTTAGACTTTGTTATACTGGTGATGTGCTGTAACATAAATATACGCATAAATAATTACTATGTTAAAATAATAAATAATAAGAAAAATATAAATAATAATTCCACATTTCCCCCCCCCCCTCCCAAGCAGACATTAGCTTTATTTTAAAAAAAAGTCCCCATAGCCAACTCGCAAGGCAAACTTTGTTGAAGTAATGCCAGAAGTAAGGCAACAGTGCTGGGTGAAGGACTGAAGGTAAGCGTGATGCGCCATAATATATATAGCGATATGATATAAGGTTCGAATATTAATTAAAAACGAAAAAATTAAAATTGCAAGGTGTGAGAACCACAACCAGTTGTATGCAATAAAGAATAGTTGTATGTAATAAAGAATAGTTGTATGTAATAAAGAATAGTTGTATGTAATAAAGAATAGTTGTATGAAATAAAGAATAGTTGTATGTAATAAAGAATAGTTGTATGTAATAAAGAATAGTTGTATGTAATAAAGAATAGTTGTATGTAATAAAGAATAGTTGTATGTAATAAAGAATAGTTGTATGTAATAAAGAATAGTTGTATGTAATAAAGAATAGTTGTATGTAATAAAGAATAGTTGTATGCAATAAAGAATAGTTGTATGTAATAAAGAATAGTTGTATGTAATAAAGAATAGTTGTATGTAATAAAGAATAGTTGTATGTAATAAAGAATAGTTGTATGTAATAAAGAATAGTTGTATGTAATAAAGAATAGTTGTATGTAATAAAGAATAGTTGTATGTAATAAAGAATAGTTGTATGCAATAAAGAATAGTTGTATGCAATAAAGAATAGTTGTATGTAATAAAGAATAGTTGTATGTAATAAAGAATAGTTGTATGTAATAAAGAATAGTTGTATGTAATAAAGAATAGTTGTATGTAATAAAGAATAGTTGTATGTAATAAAGAATAGTTGTATGTAATAAAGAATAGTTGTATGTAATAAAGAATAGTTGTATGTAATAAAGAATAGTTGTATGTAATAAAGAATAGTTGTATGTAATAAAGAATAGTTGTATGTAATAAAGAATAGTTGTATGTAATAAAGAATAGTTGTATGTAATAAAGAATAGTTGTATGTAATAAAGAATAGTTGTATGTAATAAAGAATAGTTGTATGTAATAAAGAATAGTTGTATGTAATAAAGAATAGTTGTATGTAATAAAGAATAGTTGTATGTAATAAAGAATAGTTGTATGTAATAAAGAATAGTTGTATGTAATAAAGAATAGTTGTATGTAATAAAGAATAGTTGTATGTAATAAAGAATAGTTGTATGTAATAAAGAATAGTTGTATGTAATAAAGAATAGTTGTATGTAATAAAGAATAGTTGTATGCAATAAAGAATAGTTGTATGCAATAAAGAATAGTTGTATGTAATAAAGAATAGTTGTATGTAATAAAGAATAGTTGTATGCAATAAAGAATAGTTGTATGTAATAAAGAATAGTTGTATGTAATAAAGAATAGTTGTATGTAATAAAGAATAGTTGTATGTAATAAAGAATAGTTGTATGCAATAAAGAATAGTTGTATGTAATAAAGAATAGTTGTATGTAATAAAGAATAGTTGTATGTAATAAAGAATAGTTGTATGTAATAAAGAATAGTTGTATGTAATAAAGAATAGTTGTATGTAATAAAGAATAGTTGTATGTAATAAAGAATAGTTGTATGTAATAAAGAATAGTTGTATGTAATAAAGAATAGTTGTATGTAATAAAGAATAGTTGTATGTAATAAAGAATAGTTGTATGTAATAAAGAATAGTTGTATGTAATAAAGAATAATGGATTAAAAAAAATCAACTGATGTTCAATCACTTAAAAAATGAAAAAACAACCTTATAAGGTTTTGGTATGAACTATGAAGTTGTTGCTTGTGATGAGCGGTAATGAGCTCTGTGTCGACCAGAGGGATCTGATCCCTGGTAAACTGTTTGCACTGGAAGAGAACCTTATGGGTCGACAGACAGATGGCACAAAGTCATGCATTGGGGTGGGTGGCGGCAAAAGCGAGTGTCGTGGATGAGAAGGGGCCTTCCATAGGTCAGAGATTGAGTAGTTCAGTGAGTAGCTCGCCAATGAAACGTACAGCGAGGGGGTTATTATTGGGATTGTTCTGTGAACTAATTTCAAAGAGAGCATGGTGGGCTTTCAGTGCAGGATCGCCAACGAGGGTAGGGCCTGGAAGTAAGGGTTGACCTCTAAGTATCACTTGCTAAGGATGGAGGTCTTTCCTTAGCAAGTATTTCTAATATTGATAATACACTTTAACCATATTATCCCGGGGGGGGGGGGGGGGGGGTCAATATGACCCTCCCGTAGTTTTTTTTATTATAATTCTGAAACAAACACAGTTGGGAATCTGAAATTTTATGACTTTTCCTAAAAATCTATTGTCTTCCTAGTAGTGAAAACCGTTTTCAAAAATAGTAGTTTTCGAGTTATAGCACCATTTTTTAACCCTACTTTTGGCACTTTTTTTTAGACGTTTTTTGAAAATTACATTTAATTAAAGATGAATTATAACATCTCTATTTTTGATTTACACCGGTTTTTTGGAGTTAGCAATTGGATGGAATTCATATAAATTGATTTAGAAATTTCAAACTTGTTTTTTTCGGCGGGTGCCAAATTTTGGTGCCAGAACCAAATTTTGAAATATGTCGATTTTGTAAATTGATTGTTTGAAACTTGTTTTTTACGCCATTTGGGGTTCTTTGGGGTTCTGGTTTCGATGAAATATATACGACTTGCACCAAGCGTATCAAACTTGTATTTTTCGGTGCTGTGTGCAAATTTTGGTGCTAGCACGAAATTTTGAAAATCCATTCAATAGATAAAATTACCTGTGACAATTTATTTCTTGCGCTCTAGAAGTTTATGGCTGTTTTGAATTCAATGGAATATATAATTATCAACTAGACATCTCAAACTTGTATTTTTGGTATTTATGGTAAAAATTGTTGTGCCAGCACCAAATTTTGGAAAATATGCAAATTGATCAGTAGATAGTATCATTTTGTTTCTTGCGTTATACGGGTTTACGAGGGTCCTGAATCCGATGGAATCAATAAAAACAGCACTGGACATCGCAAACTTGTAATTTTTGGTGATGAGTACGAACTCGGATCCAGACTAGTGATACCTACGTACAAACAAAAAATGAGACGTTTGTTCGCGCTTTTGAAGACCTTTAGCAGTTTAACCTGCCAAAATTTATATGTCTTTTAGTTAATTAAAAACCACTTTAGCATACGACAATATTTTATG
>JAUCBJ010000251.1:0-69446 GCA_032718475.1 Nemertoderma westbladi | reverse complement strand
GGGAGGGTGGGGGGGGGGGGGGGGGTAGGGGCCCGTAAGTTGCGACTGCCGGGGGCCCGAAAATCCATAATCCGTCCCTGCTTGGTCATAGACTGCGTGTTTAAAGGACCCTGACCAATCTGCAGTTCACAAGTCTGCTGCTAGGGGGGGGGGGGGGGGGGGGCAAAATGTCTAAATTTGAAAACTTTCTCCCATTTCGTTACTAACAATGCATTTATCTGATACTTTGTAGACTGTGTGGTGTTTATGGAGGATGAAGGCCACTCTGCCGTATTCCAGTCCACCATTAATTAGAGGATAAATCTCGATACTTCTCCAATTCCATTGCTTATAATGCTTTTTTGCTAATTATAGCCCATTCATTATATTATTTTAGAGTTGATACTTGGCAGCGATCTAAAAGTAAAAGTAAGTAGGCCTACTAAACTATAAGTTGTGTTGACGAGAATGCTAACCACTCTGCACTGCAGTTCAATAGTTTTCTGCTAAGGGCAAAATGTCTGACAGTTTAAATCTTCGCACATTTTATTATTTGGTATAATCCTTTGGAGGTGAGCTTGGGCAGGTATCTACTACAACATAAGCCTTTTATGTTGTACATTAGTAGCAACCTGCCAAGGAAAGCGGCTTTCGACTGATTGTTTGATGTCACTTATGTGATGTTTTGTTAAGTTACAGTAACTAAACTAATAAAATAAATGTATGTTTGAAATGGTGTAGAAGCTTGTGTACTAGTATGCGAATAAAGTTCCTAGATAATAACTTAGAATCCAAAGTGCAAACTTGGATCTACTGTAATACGCAAACTTAGATCCTAGACATGTACGTACTTAGCAGTTCATTGGATGGCAGTCAGCTGTCGTGCAGTGTGCTAGGCCATACTGCAGCGCCTGTAACGTTTACACTGTACAGCGCGGTAATACTTACAATAATAACTTTACAAACAAAAGTCTTATACAGCTCAGTAAAGAAACGAGCTAAGTTCATGACCACAGAACACGACACAGACTGTCCTAAACCGGTAAACTAATATTGTGGGAACTTAAATCCTGCAACCTTATGTAGATATTAGGTGAACTTATATCCTTGACGATTGGTTCCTTAGTTCGCCAGGACATAAGTTTGCCTGGGCTAAGATATATGTTCGCATTGTCTAAGTTTACATGATCTAAGTTCGTCTAGGATCTAAGTTCGCCTAGGATCAAATTTCGCGCTATGATCTAAGCTTGCCTAGGATATGAGTTTACCATGGATAAGGACAGTCTTCCTGCCCCAGACTTCCTGGCAAATGGCCGATGATCTAAAATTATATTTCAAAATAATATATTGACAAAAAAACTCTAACCAAACCGACTTATAACATTGTAGAGCTACTGGTACTGTATTATTACCATCCCCTATTATGTTCCGGCATATATTCATATTAAGCGTGGGGCGTTCGTGTTTTATGAAGTATTTCACGCTGATTTTCGTGTCAGCCGAACTTTGCATCTACAGTACGTTGAATAATCTTTCTCTATAAAATTATGAACGTCTGTTTGTTTGTCAGCTAAAGGCTTTCAAACGGGAATAGTTAATAATAATCTGTAACTGCATTTGTTTATTGCGTAGTTCTAGGTGTAATCTGGTGAGAAAACATTCCCCATTCACTAACATGGGGCAGATTCGATCCTGCTTGGGCGAATATTACATAGTATTCCACAAAATTCCAGTACCAAAACATTAGTGAGAACAAGCTGCAAACAGAAGCACTTCAGCATATCTTGGATGGGTTGTGTTCGACAGCAAAATTACCAAATATATCCCCTCTGCGTAGCAGTGCAACGAGCAAGTGTGTCTCTATCTACAGGAGGCACACCAGGATTTCTAGGCTTTCCAGGATTTGGAAGTCACCTAGAATTAATCGGAAACTTAAGGTCCGATTATTTAGAGCAGCAGTAGTTCCAGTACTCCTCTACGGGAGTCCATGCTGGGCTCTAACTGCTGAGGACACCAAATCTCTGGATGGCACATTTACAAGAATGCTACGCCGGGTACATTGTGTCAAGTACAATGCACAAATCTCCAACCAGACACTATATAACATTGGAGGTGTCTCATTGGTTCCCCCAAGCTTGACACTAGAACAAAATCGCCTCCGCTTTGCAGGACATTGCTTTCGCCGTGAGGACCAGCCAGTGCATAATCTTGTACTTTGGCAGCCTCATGGAGTGAATAAGCATGGTGGACAGCCCATGACTTTCTTGAGACGCATCTTAAAGGACACTGGCCTTAAAGATGCGGATGATGTAGCAAATGTCATGGGTGATAGGGAGTTGTGGCGGTGCAATTTTGTTGACAAGCCGGCACAGCATTCTTAAAAATGCAGCTGCAATGCAGCATGCCGATCCTAGTAGTAGTAGTAGTATCTACAGGAAAATCAGAAGACTTGTCATCGTTAACAGTCGAGCATCTTCTTCACCTGAATCCAGAACCTCTCTGTGGCATACTTACAACCTTATTCAATCTTTGTTTTGAACTGAAAACTGTTCCATCCTTCTTTGGAGACTCGGTTCCAACCAGCAATAAAAAGGAATGCGGCGTAATCCAACCTTAACTAAGTCATATCGACCAATCGATACAATTAGTAAGTATATTTGCAAAGATCATCGAACATATTCTCCATGCAAACTATCTTTGTGACATTGGATCGCATGCATACTAAGGGAAGGTTGGTACTGACGATGAGATTTTCACCATTGCGACATTGCATAGAACACTATCCTGTACTTCCCGAGGTTCGGAAGTGTTCATATGCCAGAAGGATGTCAAATCTGCTTTTGATAAAACAGAGTACACAACTTTAATCCGATAACTACTATCGAGTGGAGTTACTCTACACATCGTATCAACTATCTTCGCCTATTACAAACTAAGCAGGGTGTTTCTCAAGTTTAAAGAAGGAATATACAATGTCTCAATACAGGCTAGCAGAGGACTGAAACAGGGTTCACTACTATCCCCAACACTTTATAACCTGTATACAGCAGATATTGTAGAAGATCTTAAGAGATCTGGCTTAGGTTGTCTTATTGGAGAGGTGTGGATTGGTGCATTAGTATATGCTGACGACTTTATTGTCCTTGGAACATCTGCAAAGATTGTGGAAAGTTTGTCCCAGGTCGCTTCGGCTGGTGCTAACAATGTCGGTTTAAATTTTGATCCACCAAAAAAATCGTGGCTGGTCATTGACCACAGCAGATCAAGGAGCCACTGGTCATACTGTACTTCCTGCAATTAAATGGTGCTTTAAAAAGAAGAAGTCCCTCCCTTACATCAGCTCCCCAGCTCAACAATAGTCGTAGCTCCAGTAAGGTTCTTAGCTGCACATACAGACCATTCACACCAATGGATGGACAAGCCGCTTGTTGCCTCCTCACATTGTGTACTATGTACCTGTCGAACTCTCCCTATTGCAGTCCCCACCATTTGCCACCAGCTGAAATTCAATATTGGCGCCCTCACAAATGTCGATATTAACACCCTTGACAGCTCTTACAGGAAAACATTGCGTAGCTTAATTCACCTGGGTCCTTGTGTTAGTAACAGCACATTGTACTCCCTTTCTGGATTGCTCCCGATCTCGATGACAACTCATCGCCTGTGTGTGGGCACCCTGTTACGATCTTGGATTGCCCCAACACTACATTGCAGCTCAGTTGTCGTTGCTGAGTAATCTCTACTCACGAGCGAGATATTGCGGAATCGTATCAGGCTATACTGCAGCATGAGCTCTCGCAGCGGCACCATTCACATATTCTAAGAAGGAGCTGGTTTCTCGGACCATACCTGGAGTACCCAGCAAGGGCGATGACTTGTTTTCCAACTTTATCCTACAGTATCTTCTCTTTGACTCTCGAACAGAAGTGTGCTCGAATCAAGAACTGCTACAATGTTTATCTCTTTGGTGACTCTTGGGGATTAACCTTTTTTTTTTAAACTCTGCTTTTATACGTTTTATGTAACTAGCACTTAAGACCCTAAACAACATCGAATCTATAAATTCCAATTCCAGGGTTATGATCGCAACATTTGATGGGAATCCCAAGACAATAGTTATATCTTGCTACAGTCCAACCAATGCCTCAGAGCCAGAACAAGCAGTCAAGTTTTATGAAGATCTAACTGGACTTATAAAGGACATTCCGAAACATAATGTTAAAGTCATTGCTGGTGACCTGAATGCGCAAATTGGCCCAGAAGACATCAAGGGTTACACCTATAACACCAGTTCTAACAGAAATGGGTACTTACTTTTAGACCTAATGGAATAATGTGAATTGATACCAAAAAACAACACATTCGAAAAGAGTAAGGGGAAGGAAGCTATGGACCTTTCAATACCCTAATCAACATTTTATATAATTTTTTGACCCTTTTACCAGCCTTACTTTTATTGTAAATTTGTAATTCAACGACTAAATATTGGAACCAACAATTTTTAATCATTTAATGGTTTTAACGTTACCCCCCCCCCCCCCCCCCCTTTTTTTTTAAATACCTCATGGCTTAGGTATTCTTTTCCTCTCTTTTAAATTATATATTTTAATGATTTTTTATTTCTTAATTAATGATTATGATTTATTATTTAGGAATTAGGTCACAAGTTAATAAGATTAATTAATAAGATTATGTACAGTAACTCCTCCCTAAAGGCCGCTTTTCGATTTTTATGTAAATAGTGCGAAGTGGTAGCCTTCTGGTTCGTCTATCGGTGGCTAGGGAGAACTAACGGCCACCGCCCCTTTTATAAGAAAACTTTGGTCTCTCTGACATTTGGATGAAGGATACGCGATTCGCGATGGCTCACGTATTCATTTCATATACTCTACATATTTTAAATATCCGGTGTACGAAATATATTCGTGTATAGATAGGTCATATATTATCCATATATAGTAGTTATTAGTTTACTCATTGTAAGTTGATTATATTCATAGTGACTATCATGGTGATTGGGCTATCCAGCTGATGCTTCCCTTACTGTGTGGTTCTATACTGTTACATTATATTCCTGTCAGTTCTATCTTATTATATTATACAGTTATTAGTTTATGAGACCTTTTACGTTTTATTATACTTGACAGTGTCGTACTGTTTCATGTTTAGGTATTTCCCTTACATTTTGGTGCCTGTACCTAATTAAATGGCCAATTTAACTTAAAGTAAACTGTACTGTATAATAATTATTATGTCAGATTCATTAACGCAATTAAAGCGGCGGCGTGGGGGGCACAGGTCTATTGTGACTCGCATTGCTGGTGAATTAAATGTTCTTCTGTACGTGGATACTAGACAGATGGTGTTCACAAAGAATCCAAATACGGAGGAGATTCTTGCTAAGATCAATTCCGTGGAGGTTCAAATGAAGAACATTCGAGAATTCAGCGAAAAAATCGAGCTCCTCGTGACAGAAACCGGGGACGATGAAGTCAGTCGCTATGACGAAAACATCGCAAAACTGCTCCAAACAGCACAACTGGTTGCTGTAGGTGCTACGAATACATCTTCCGTTATTGATGACGTTGGTGGTTATGGACAGCATGGTGCCATATTTACAAACCCAAACAACAGCCATGGCGGGTATCAGCTAACTCCAACGAAACAGTATAAACTACCCAACCTCAACTTGCCACAATTTTCAGGTAAGGTGTTCGAGTGGTCCGAATTCTGGGATCGTTTTCGTGACGCTGTTCACGATCGAACTGATCTTGGTAATGCCACGAAATTTAATTACCTAACCGGTTGTCTTAGTGACCAAGCGTCCGAATTATTAGGCGGTTTTCATCGAACAGACTCTGATTATGCAGATGCTGTCAAACTATTAATTGAAACTTACGGGAATACTGAGTCACTGGTACAGGCTCGGTTACATGCGTTTTTCGACATGGATTAACCTGCAGGAACTGTTCAAGGTTTATCAACCTTTCGGGCTTCGTACGAGTCGCATTTACGGGCTCTAAAGAATTTGGGCGCTGACGTCGATGCGGCCGGCTACGTTTACGCCGCATTGTTAATGCGTAAGCTGCCTGCTGATGTGCGGAACAACATTAACAGAGCTGCCAATTGCACATATTGGCAGCTGGATTCATTGCGCGCTGCCTTGCAGAAAGAAATTGAACAGTTACGCGCCAACGCAGATTCTGATGACGAGATAATCTGCTCTAATAGTAAAGTGTTGCGCTGCGTCACGGTGGCACTGCAACATCAATACCCGTAGCTCAAAGTGTGAGTAACAGAAACCGGCCTTTAAATGTTACTTATGTCAAGGTAATCATGTAGTGCGTAATTGTGATAAATATATTTTGCCCTATGATAAGTTTATGCGTACTAAACAATTACATTTGTGCAGAAATTGTTTTCGTAAACATGCAAATGGTGAGATTTGTCCTAGTTCTGGTGTATGTTCTGTATGTCGCAAAAAACATCACACGTTATTACATTTAGATCAAAGTACTAAAAGTAGTAACTTTGATCACCATTCTAAAGGTAATTCTTCCAGCAATTACAACCGAGGTAAAAGGATCTCAAAATCATTCTAGTGACAAACAAAATTATACGTGTAATGTTGCGACATCAAACGAAACTGTTAATTCAGATTCTGATCCACAAGTTGTATCTTCTACTGTAGCTACTAATAAGATAAGTGTAATAACTAATGACGATAAATATGCTTCTCTTATACCAACAACATATATGCCTATAATATGTGAAAATAAAACTACTAGTAAACATAGAAGTTTATTAGATACCGGCTCCCAACGTAGTCTAATTAAAAGAGATTTAGCTGCGTTGCTCAAACTACCTATAGTGGGTAAAAAATGTACTGGTATTGATGGCATTAATACTGACGGTAAATTAGAATGGTATGATATTGTGCAATTTGTAGTATCCACAAAGGTAGGAGATATAGAAGTCCGTGCGCTTATAGTAGATAGATTACCTCCACGCTTTTTTATACCTGGTCGCACACGTAGTTTGAAAGGGGCAGATATTAAAGGATTACTATTGGCCGATCCAATTATTGGTGATGATTTAAGAGATATCGGGATTATTATTGGCATTGATTATTATTTTGAATTTGTACCCGCACAGCAATTATCTAGTGGTTTATATTGCGTACCATCTGTGCTAGGTGATGTCATCGCAGGTAGAATTCCATATTCTAGTGTGAATACTAGCACTACGGTAAACACAACCACTATGTGTTTAATTTCCATTGGTGCAAATTATAATGTAGATAATGATAGTGAAACCAAACTAGATAACATGTTGAGTAGATTGTGGGATTTAGACAGTATCGGTATAAGTACAGAAAATATCAATCGTCCTATAGATGAGTATGTGCATACAAACTTTATTAAATCTTTACAATTCGTTGATGGTAGATATTGTGTAGGACTTCCATGGCGTCCAAATCATCCGAAATTATCATCAAACTATAATTTAGCATTACGTAGATTAGCAAGTACCTTGGCTAAATTACGTAAGACACCGAAACTACTTTCAGTTTACAATAATATTATTACAGACCAATTGCAACGTAAATTTATTGAACTGGTTCCGTGTGATAATAATATTTTACCTGATAAAGTACATTATTTAGCACACCATGGTGTAGCTAAACCAGAATCAACTACAACTCCATTGCGTATAGTTTATGACTGTTCTGCAAAAGCTGGTCCAAAATGTGCTAGTTTGAATGATTGTTTATACAGCGGTCCCTGTTTTACACCGAACATTATTTCGTGCATTTTGCAATTTCGTACTGGTTCATTTGCAGTTGTTGCAGACATTGAAAATGCATTTTTACAGATTCGCCTAAATGAAACTGATAGAGATGTTACCCGGTTTTTGTGGCCTGCAAATCCTATCGATCCAAAAAGTAAATTCAACACTTATCGTTTCATGGTTGTCCTTTTTGGTGCGACTTGTAGTTCTTACCTTTTGGGTGCAACAATTCGTGAACATTTAAACAATTATTCTCATCCCATAATAGATGAGATTTTGAGAAATTTATATATTGATAACTTACAGGGAACATTTGACTCTGAAACCAATCTAATTCAATACTATTATGACTGTAAGAGAATATTTACCGATGCTAATCTACCTCTAAGAGAATGGGTCACTAACAGTCCCAAATTATCAAAGGTCATAATAGACAATGGTGATACTCCGAAACATTCTAAACCAGTCATAAAGTTCCTTGGATTGAAATGTAATTTTTCGCAAGACATTCTAGAATTCAAATCTCATCCATTTATGAAATCGGATGTATTAACAAAACGTATCATAGTTAGCCATGTTGCACAGTATTTCGATCCTCTCGGAATTTTTGGTCCTATTGGAATAAAATCGAGAATTTTTATTCAAGGGCTATGGAAAGCAAAGGTTATGTGGGACGAAAATCTACACGGCAGTTTCAGGGATGAATGGGAAATAATTTCCAACGATCTTCACGCAATTTTTAATTGCAATATTAAACGCCAATTGCTTTCGGTTTCGCCTCAGTCTTCATTTCATGCTTTTACAGATGCTTCAAGTAAAGCCTATGGTTCCGTTATTTATATTGTCGATGATATTCATAAACCGGAATTAGTCATATCGAAATCGAAAGTGGTTCCTATAAAGAAACAAGCTTTAATTGAAAAGTCGATAAAATCATCTATGGAGTCATTAACTTTGTCGCAAATGGAACTAACAGCACTTAACTTAGGATTGCGGTTATTATCATATGTATCCAATGTTTATGGACACATGCGATTATTACCAAAGTTTTAACTTTGTACTGATAGCGAGATATCTCAACGCTGGCTTTTATCTTTAAAACCCTTGAATTCTTTTGTACAGGCGAGGGTAACAGAATGTAATCATATTATCTCTGAGTTTGAGGCAAAGGTATTTCATGTTAAAGGGATTGAAAATCCAGCTGATCTTATTTCAAGGGGGACAACAGCTAACAATTTGTTATCTTCTGACCAGTGGTGGCACGGTCCGCCATGGTTAATGAATCATTCCAGTTGGCCACAACAGAAGGTGTTGTCTCTCCAATGCAAGACTATGGACAATGATGTTGATGTAGTATGCGGAGTTGGAGAATCTTCTAACCCTCCGGAAGTTGAACCAGTAGCAATAAATTTGGAATTATTTAGCAGTTACAGTCGTCTGTTGAAGGTAACTGCATGGATTTTGAAATACATCGACAACATTCGAAAAAGTATTTTATTAAAACATCAACAAGTTGGCAGCATTCTTATGCATAGTAATTCTGATACGAGAATTACCAAACAGAAGCCATATTTGTTAGTGAAAGACATCAAAACAGCTGAGCATTGGTGGATTCGTAAAGTTCAGCGGGAAAGTTTTGGGGAGGAAATCGAATTTTTGTTGAGCAAAAATAAATTTAACACTCCAACTCTTGTAAGACAGTTACAGTTATTTCTAAGTGACGATATTATAAAGAGCAATGGGAGATTATCCAATGCTGATTTGGATTGGAATTCCAAGCAGCCCATATTATTACCGAAGAAACACTATCTTACAGATCTTATTATCCGAGATGCTCACAGTAGGAATGGTCATGAGGGTACGTCTAGTACTGTTGCATATCTTCGACAAAGATGGTGGATACCATCTAGTAGACAACGCGTGAAAATTATGATTCGCAAATGTGAACAATGCCTTAGGATTCAAGGTAAACCTTACGCGTCTCCATTACCTCCTCCACTTCCTAACTACAGAGTCCAATTTCAACGTCCTTTCTCAGCTGTAGGTGTTGATTATACAGGAAGTTTAGCAGCAAAACAAAATGGAGAAGTATTCAAGGTTTATATTGCCCTATTTACATGCACTGTTTCCAGAGCTATTCATCTTGAATTGGTTCTCGATAATTCAACATTGGAATTTCTTTTAGCCTTCCGTTCCTTTGTTGGAAGAAGAGGTTACCCATCCATTCTAATAAGTGATAATTCAACCACCTTCACTTCTTCCAGACAAATTCTACTAAATATTCAACAAGATCCTATGGTTCGCGACTACCTGCTGGAAAAGCGGTTAAAATGGGATCTTATTCCTAAGGCCAGCCCTTGGATGGGCGGTATGTGGGAAAGGATGATTCGTTGTACAAAACTTACAATAAAACGCGTAATTGGAAAGGCGTTACTTACTATTAGCGAACTCAGAACGTTTCTTATAGGGGTTGAGGCGATACTCAATGACAGACCTCTAACCTATGTATCTTCCGATATCAAAGACCTACTACCAATTACACCATCTCAATTACTATGTGGTTATAGGTTAACTGATATTCCGGACAGTAATCCAGATATTGGCGATCTTTTGGATCCTGATTATATTAATACCTCCAATATAAACGATCGTCTAAACCGTTTACAGAAGATATTGCGGGATTTCAGAAATCGTTGGTCTGCCGAGTATTTATTGGCATTACGTGAACAGCATAGATGGAACGAGAAAAAGGGACCCCAAGTAAAAGAGGGTGACATTGTTCTTGTGGAAGGAAGCAAACACACCCCTCGACTACAGTGGAGATTAGCCAAGGTTCTAGAACTTCATCCTGGAAACGACGGCCAGACTCGTTACGTTACCATTAGAACCAATAAAGGGCGGACAACCAGACCAGTTAAACGATTATACCCTTTAGAAATTACGGCTAAAGAGAGTGAAATAACAGCGGCGAATGTTACACCAAAACCAGCTGCTTCCCCGACTGATATCAAAACAATGGAACGACCTCAGCGTTTAGCAGCTAAAGAGGCTAAACAAAAAATCAAAATAATGTCCACAAATGATTCAAGTTCAGACTACGAATCAGAATAAGTAGTATATCAAACCATAACGTATGTAATAAAATAAAATATAAAATAAAATAATAGTCGCACTGGAAGTTTTTATTAAGTAAGCCCCTATTTACGTATGACCAATTTATGTGCAAAATTTTGTAAAAACCTATATGAAATATTTATAGTGAATTTTTTTTTGATCAAACAGTACATGTTAATAACTATATGTATATTTGTTATTTTTGACCTCGTTATTGTTATAATTGAAATATTTTACTTTACCCCCTTTAATTTATGGTATGTATAATATATATCAGGTACGTATGAAGGTTAATAGTTAATTCTGTAATATTTTTAATTGTGTAAAAAAAATTTTTGGCGCGCGGGAGTGTACGAAATATATTCGTGTATAGATAGGTCTATTTTTTCAATTTCAATCCGGGAAGGCCCGGCCCTTTATTTAATCTCACAGCAGACAATATTATGATGACAATACAATATTATACTTACAATTATCACGATTAACAATACAATGTCTTTTATCAATACACAATATACAGATATTATTACAACAGGATAAGTTTGAATGATATAAATTGAATTGCACCAGCGGATTGCCGTAGCGAAGCTAGTTTGGCACCCGTTATGTGCTAAATAAATTGTACACATATTATCTGGTGATTGGGGGGGGGGGGGGTGCGGGGGTGGGGGGGGGGGGGGGGGGGGTGCGGGGGATACTCGGTAGAATAAATTTTCAGCGTGAATTTGTTTAATTTTAATGAGATATCATGAAAACGTGTTGTTGATGTACTGGTGGTGGGGAAACTGACTTGACTTGCCGGATAAGATTCTATAAATACTTTATTGTTATAACATTATATATTATCTAGATAATATTTTTTTAACGTAGTAGCTAAGGATTTTCTGGACTTCGAATTTTTTATTTCCTGGGGTAGATCGTTCCATATTTTTGGGCCAGAGAATTTTATTGATTGTTGGGATATTTGTAATCGGACACGGGGGATGAAAAATTTTTGAGTTAATGCCGAACGAGTATTATACCGATGGACTGCAGATATTGGTTTGAACATATTTATTAGTGCGTCTGTTTTATTGCATTTTTTAACATCAAACATAAATTTCGCAACTTCCAGCTCAAATAGTTTATCTAGTGGCAAAACTTTTAAGGATTTATATATCGGGGGTGCATGGGATTGGAAGTGGCTAAACGTTATTGCTCGGAGTATCTTATTTAATTTTATTTTAATTTTATTAGTGTAGGAATTGTAGCTGTTACCCCAAAGTATAATACCGTAAAGAATGTGTGGGTGTACGAGTGCAAAATATAGGGTTCTAAGTATATAAAGTGGTAGTATATGACGTAATTTATAGAAGATGCCGGTTAGTTTCGAGATTTTTGACAAAATATATTTACAGTGAACCATCCAATTTACATGGTTATCGATGTAGACTCCTAAGAATTTAGTTGATGTTGTTTTCGTTAATGGTATAGAACGGATGTTGACTGTGGGAATTGTGGTAGTGGTGTTGTGATTGTCAAAGATGATATATTCCGTTTTCTTTAAGTTTAAAGATAGTTTGTTGTCTGTTAACCAGCTGTCTAGTTTCTGTAATTCCGTGTTAACTGTAGAAATAAGTGTGTTTGTATTTTTGTGGCAGAATAGTAGTGTAGTGTCATCCGCAAAAAGTGTTGATATTAATTTTGTGCAGTTCGGTAAATCATTAATATAAATTAAAAATAGAAGCGGTGATAATATTCCACCCTGTGGGGTTCCACAGGGTGTACTTAACGGAGTCTGAATTAAAACCGTTAATATTAACTACTTGTGATCGGTTGTCAAGGAAACTGGCTAACAATTTAAGTGGGAGGCCGCGTATACCATAACATTCTAATTTTTGCAGTAATATGGAGTGATCTAAGGTATCGAATGCTTTCTTGAGATCTACTGAAACTAAGCAGGCGGAGCTCTGGTTGTCTAGTGTTTCCTGTATTTGTTCCGTAACTGTTAGTATAGCATCTGTAGTCGTTATATGTTTTCGGAATCCGTGTTGTGCAGGGGAAAGTAAATCGAACTTGTTTAGATATGCCAGTAGTTGAGAGTTGATAACACGCTCGTATATTTTAGTGAAAGGCGGTAATATCGAAATGGGGCGGTAATTATTTTTATCCGTGGGATCGCCAGTTTTAAAAACTGGGATTATTTTTGCAATTTTAAGTAAATCTGGAAAAAAACCATTTATGACGGATAATTGAATTAAATGAGTTAAGTGGGGGGCTATCGTATGAGCTGCTAATTTTACCAGGTAGACCGGAAATTCATCATATGTTGAAACGTGGTTGTCTGTATCAAGTAAAAAATAGAGAATTTCGGTCTCACATGGTTCTATTAAACAAAACGATTTGTAATTACAATTTTTTATGAAGCGTGTTGGATTTCTATTAGTTTTCGGAATTTGCTCAGCTAATTGGGGTCCAATGGTAGAGAAATGTTTGTTTAGAATATTTGCAATGGATCTACTGTCAGTGGTTACGTTTCCAGGTAAGCCGGTATTAATTTTAAGAGGAAACGAAATAATGGATTTTAAAACAATGAAAAATTTCACATTAAATGTGAGAATTCAACCCGGCGATAGCGAAATTCATACATGCGATACCGGTATAATTTCTCAAGAAAATTGGGAGGATGGTATAACAAATCCAATGTTACCCCCAAACAACCCATGGGAAGAAGATGATAATGATGTTGTTGTGACACATTCATAACCACAACCGCAACAGCAACCAATTTATAAATGGTACCGGTAATGAGAGAGATTTATCGATACTGACTAACTGACTGACTGACCTACTAATGTCGACTATATTTGCCGCTTGAAGGTATACATCACCAGCTTCAAGATCGAATTTCATAGAACAACTTGTCACACTTGCTGTCATTTTACTGTTACAGGTTGGTTATGATTATAATATAGTATAGTATAGGCTAGAGTATACCGGTATTTTTTTTTTCTTATTTTGGTTAACAAAATTATAGTTCACTGTTAGAAAAATTGAGTTTATATATATTTTTGTAGAGGGTCGCAGATGTTTACATTACAAAATTCACATAGTTAACAAAATGCCTAACATAAACTTTTCCCATGCGGATTAGTGATATATGCTCTGTTCATTATTCTATTCTATTCTATTCTATTCTGAATGTAGGGAAATGCATAGCCGATGTTTTAATAATATGTATACGGGCTAGTAACAGATAGGAGGGCTTCGACTTTGACTATGAATACCAGTACATAGCCCTAAACTTTTCTCAACGAGCTTAGCGATGCTCGCTGCACACAGTCATAAGTAACAGATGCGTGCGCAACTGTAGCTCACTCGTGCGATGCTTAGCTAGCTAGCTACTGTCTCTGGGTATACTATGCATACTAGGCTGTTACAAGCAATCGCTCTGCTGAAGTTAGTTAGTTTCCCCAACTAGTTGTTGATTTAAAAAATATTCATAAATTTCTTCTCCCTCAATTTAATATATATATATTTTACAGTAAAAAATCTCCACCACCAAACAACAACAATAAATTTCACTCTTTCTAATTATATTTTACATCAAAAACCCTCCACCAAACAATAATAAATTATTAATCAGTTTGTTGAATATAGGATAATATATATTTGAAATTTAAACGGAGAACACATTAATGTACATTTACCGGTGTAGAAACAGCAAATAACAACAATATTATTTATTCTGACTTTACAGTTATTGAATATTTCTGGCTCATATGAAATTTCTAGTTTAACATTATCAAATATAACATAAAACCCGATATTGTTTATAAGTAACCTATAGATTACGGTGTCAATACTAAAAATATAAGTACACAAATTGATAGATTTAAAAATCAAATTAATGTTTGTTTTTTCAAATATATGCTTTTTAACTTTATTAAAATTATATTTTCTACCAAGAATTGTTATTTGTCCATTTGTAAACATTAATAAGGTTGCACCAAATACCTTATATATAAACTGATTAGGTTTGAGTATAATTTTACCTGTCAATTGATTTTTTAATTCTTTTAAATTAAGTCCAGAAATGATCTGCTTACAACTTATATTTTTATTTACTATTTGATAATTCACCATCATCTTTCGGTTCTTCATAAATTGGTATATTTGATATTTTTATAGGTTTTTTGAGGTTTGTTTTATAGTGTCCTCAAGGAAGTGATTGATTTTTATTAAGCCAATAAAGTTTATCATCAAAGCTACTGAGTGCAAATTTATTTTGCTTTAAGGTATAAATACGATGTAATTTAGATTGAAATCTGTGTATGTTTTTTTTTTTATTTCTTCATTTGAGTTATATGCTTTTAAATATTCTTCATGAGTAATATTCGTTTCCACAACAGCTCTTGTAATACCTTTTGCTCTGCGAATATTTCTGTTATTCCATTCCAAAATTGAATATAATTTTGGTCTTAAAAATACTGCTTGTTTAATTTCACGTGAGGCTAGTTCATATTTACAGTAATAAAGTCTCGATTTATTTTTATTACTATAAAGCAGGTGATCCTGAGGGTAATTGGATATATCTAAAATATTATTTTTAATTAATGCTTTTAAAAATTACTCTGCGATGTATTATAATAACTCGTTCGTGGGGCCTTCGCGCAGCACGAGGCCCAGTTATTAGATACAAATTAAAATTGAGTGACTGTATCACAAAATCAGGTTTTGAGAAATTTACCCACACCGCCAATCAATCAAAGAAAGGGGGACAGTATGTGTTCACCCCTTTTAATCTCTCCCCCCCCCCCCCCACCCTTCCCAACCACCAATACATAACCGCGACATCTACCACCCACGGAAGGGTAGCACGAACTTATTTCCAATCGCATGTTAAATATGCAAAGCCAGGTGGTTTATAGGAATATAATAAACGCAGTACTCGTTTTCATTATAAGCCTCTTTGCGTTCGTCCTGTTTTGTATTTAAATATATTTCTTAAACGCAGGCTAGGACGATCTTTATAATAATAATAACTAGGGATGCGATCAATATGTGAAGCCAGGTGGTTTATATAATAATTTAGTCAACGCAGTACTCGTCTTCATTATATGCCTCGTTGCGCTCGTCGCTTGTCCTGTTTTGTCATAAAATATTTTTCCTAAACGCAGACTGACGATCTTTATACAGTTATAACTATGCGAAGTTTCGAAACTGTGCGAGTAACTGTTGATACATCTATGTGGAGATGTGTGATATGTGGAGATGTGTGATACAACGCCAATGCATCTTATGCCGATGTAGTAATATGGGTATTGAAATAATATTAAATCAATGTACACTCTTAAAGCTGCAGCGAAAAAATGTAGCTAATTTCCCAGGTTACATATAAAATAATAATATTATTTTTAAGAACATTAATTTTACTACTTTGCAAAAATTCAATTAAAAAATAACCAGACATATACATTGTGGAATAAACTATTTCAGAAGCCTACAACAGCCATGCCATGGATGGTATTTATGTTATTATATCTGTCATTTACCTGAGATAGCAATACAACACTTATAGTAGAGTCAATGTTGGGATGTTGGATTTAAAGAATGCTGTCTGGGCTGGAATAGCAATACTGGTTGCCTATTACAATTCCTCTCTGGTTAGTCTACAGCCACAACTCCCAGCTAGTCCACACCAGCAGAGACTTGACCAATAATCATTCCCAGCAACTGGCTGCCTTAACACACATCCTTCCATCTATGTACCAGCATGTTGGCCAATAAATGAGCAGTATTTAATGAGAATCAATTTTTTACGCCATTTTAAATACTTTAGATCAATTAAGGACACAATTATTAAAGCAAATCACTTGAACTAATTAAAACTATAATAGAATGGCGTATGTGGATTACATCTGTATAATTTTTAAGTATAATTATTTAAATCTTATACTGTAAAACAATTAATTTCCTTTAAAAGGCAGGTTGAAAATGGTGTTTTTACCATAATCAACTTAATTAACTAATTAACTGCTATTATCTTAGCTTCTCGAAGGCCACACGGAAATTCTACTTGGAAAATTTATAAACTTTTGCAAAACAACATGTGTACCAAGTTTGGATAGATTTCATAAAAGATTGGCCGAGTTATTAACGTTTAAAATTGAACGCGACAGAACGACAGAACGACAGAACGACAGAACGACAGGTTGATTAATGGTACCACTACGCTAAGGCTCACTCACTTCGTGGCTCGCCCCACAACCTATTAATGAGTCTGTATCTGATGCAGCAATTTCAATACGGCAGTTTAATTCTTTCTCAATAGGTAGTAATCTATTGTAATACAGTTCATACATATCAAGTTTAGCCAAATCCAACACCGCGCTACCAATAAATATAGGCTTATCGAGAGTTACTGAGTCTTTCACTAATAAATGACCCGATAATGTATTATTGTATATTATAAATTGTTCATGATTAATACGATTCACCAATTGGTCGCATTTATCATTGCTATTTGCGATACGAAAGTTACATCGGTCCCGTATCTTTTCTATTGACTTACCAAATAAAGAGTTATTAAGCAGCTTTGCGACAGCCGTTTCAATGTAACTTTTTGCTAGTCGCCTTTGATTAATGTTAAAATCTATGTAATTTTTAAATATAAATTCTTGTTGAAAAGAATATAATTTATGTAGTTTAGTAACAATTAATCCTTGTTTTATATAAAATTTTAACAGTTTCTAAGTGTAAATGATAAAATTCTTTATCAAATTGTGTCAGCAAGAGTTTTGGAGTAGACATCTTATATTTACCGGTGGTGCCTCTTTGTATCGATAAGTTATTAAATTGTTCCCTCATATAAGGTGAAAGCATTGATTCATTTATACTTAAATCCTCTGGGGCTAACAGTAATTGTAATGTTTGATCGTGAATAGCTTTGGGGTAATTTAAATCACATATTAAAAAATATCCAGTAGATCCGTCATTGACTAAATCTACCAAGTACTCGATTAGTTTTTCTGGAATTGCATTCTCTAAATGTTTAATACTTACTTCTTTGAATTATGAGGTGGGTAGTTTTTTACTTAAATTCCCAGAATATAAAGAGTTGAAATCAATATTAAAAATATGGCATTCTTCCTTAGTAGAATCATATGTGCTTGTTTCGGGTATATTTGATTCTATATAATGCTTTCGACAAAATGAAACACCACCCCTAATTGATTTTTCAAAATCTCTGTATGTCTGCTAATCCTTTATTAATTCTATTTTACATTTATTATATTTTAGAGCGCAATCATAGGTAAATGATGCGATACTACAGTAAAAAACCACTTCTAAATCATAATTTTGTTTACAAACATTCCTAAAATTCTCAAATATATCGGCAAGCAAACAAACATTGAGTTTTAAATAGGCTAAAAGATAATCTTTGAGATTCACACAGTCGAATTCTACCCATGATAATCCATCAAACCTATAATCTTCAATTGTACATGTTTTTTGACTTAAGTTACTAAAAAAATTATTTATAGATGGCAAACCTGTATCATTAAATTTATTTATATTTGTCAAGTACTTGTTTGGAAATACTCCTTTCCGATTAATTGTTGAGTTATTCAAGTTTGGATAAAAATATTTCATTTCTTGTAGAGTAATAGGTAAAATTGAGCTTATATCATGACTCGCTACATCTTTTGTTGAACACTCAACTAAATTACTTAGGGAAAAGCTTAAAAATTGATATGTGTCTAAGACACATAACTCAATTTTTTTTAGAAGTGTTTTTAATTGGGATAAATGCGCTCAGTGAAATATATCGTTCTGTATTTCTCGGTATAACCTTTATATCCCAATCCGTGTATTTCTTGAATCTTCTTTAATCTATTCTTGAATTTAATGAATCTAAGAAATCTTGAATACAATTATTATTATTATTTGACTATACGAATGTTTTCAAATGACATTTTGGAGGATCAATTAATTCACTATTGGGAACAATTAAATAACTCACAGCACACGGTATATGCTCCTGTATAAATTGATTATTAACTGAGGGTTGTAAGATACATTCTATATCAAAGTAGGTGACAAACAATGGGGATAAGGTTCTATCTAAATTTGTAAAACTTATGTGTGTTCTTTTTTTATTAGGTAGTTTCTCTCGTTGACTTCTTCCTTGGTAGCAGGCGAGACGGTGTCGTTGGAGAACTTCCATTCGAAAAAAATGCCCTAAACATCGTTCACAATATTGGCTATTGTGGATATGAAGAGCTCTCGTATTCAGCAATCGATTCAAGTTAGTTATGCAAACATAATGATTCAGTTTAGGTACATTGTTATTTTTTACTATAAGTAATATATTTAATAACTCTTTATCTGGTGTAATTTTACTAAACAGAGGTTGTCTTAATATAGATACGGGGGTCCGTTTATTGTTGTTATTCCAACATAGTAAATTAATTATATATTTAGAATTTTGTTTTTCAAAAAGTTTAATCGCTAGCTGCCACTCTGTTGGATAATCATTTTTCCCGTTGTCAAAAATGAAATGACTCATATAATTTTTGTACGACGAAGAATGGTTTTTGTAGTTTTTCACTTTGCTACTAAATTTTGCAGTTATAATAGCCCATTTGAAACAGTCATTATCAGCCGTTTGTATATATATTGTACATCGTTTACTCGATAGAACCTTAGGTAATTCCATATATCCATGTCCCTTATATAGTAACGACCTACACTTAGAATCAGCTAATTTAATTTCAACTCTTAATAAAGATTTAATGCGCCACCCTGAACCACGTATGTTAAACATGTCTATTTTTTGTAATATATTTTCTAAAACATATATACTCAAACCAAATATCAAAACTTTCTGATGATGAATCTACAGTATTAATAGCACCACTGGAAGAATTAAAATAAAAGGTTTCTAATTGCTCACCTTCTGAAAAATGTGTTCTGTACATTAATTCATTTAGACCTAACCACAGTCTAAGAACATTCATTTCTTTCAATCTGTCTAATATTAACTGAATCTCTAGAAGTTGGGAGGTCGTGGACATAAATTTCAAGACGATTATCGTGAGCGGCTTGTTCCCATGTAAAAATTGTTGCACATGTGCCAAGAACCAGTCTTAAGTTTTTTCTAGATATTATATTCTTATGTTGCGGTGATTTATGCTTTCTTGTGTATTAACATTTCAAGTGACAGTCGTGAGGTAAATAATTCTCAGATGAATATCCTTTATTACAAGTAGGACAAGTCAATTGATAGGTGCGAAACTTCATTTCTTTACAACCCATAGTTGATTCATGTCGTTTACAAATTTCACTGCATGAAGTCGTAACATGACAATTAAAACAAGAATAAACTTCAAAATGTGACTTTAGGCATCGTAAATAATTATGTCTAGTTATATTCATATGACAGAATGAACAACACAATACTATTTTATCCATGTTGAAGTTTGTTTAGATTATATAATAATAATAAAATATCACAAAAGATTAAAATAAAATGAAATGTTATTGACTATATCTAAACATTTATATGCTACCGAGCGAAATAACTTTAAATCAATTGCCAATCACCAATAAGGGTATCCAGGCATGAACTCAGGTTTCGAAGTAAAGTTATTAGCCTCATATACTGGAAATGAGGTAACAACAACTTTCTGTTTCTTTGCAGCTGTTGCGTTGGTTAATTTACTTGACGATCTCGGCTTCCGTGGTAATATTTCAGGAAAGACATGTTGCGGTTGAGAACAACTCTCTTCAACATCTGGTTTTGGTGATGGAATCTCAACGAATGCTTTAGGTTTATCCAAAATGACAAAACCATCCACATTAGCCTCAGTAAGAGAAACACCATCCATTGCTTCTTTGAGAAATCTAATATGGGCTTTATCATTCAAGTAATGCATCTCAATAGAATTTCTGGCTGCTCCCACTTCTGTAGGATTATCGGTGTTGGTAATAATAATTTTTTTATCAGATTTAATCATTTTGAGACGGTCTCATAGTTGAATGATATTTTTAAAATCTTCAAAAAGATGCTTGTTTGTTTCATTGATTTGCGTATCCCACTCATTCAACAAAGCGGTTAGTTCCTGATTTGTCAAATTGAAACCCGTATAATAACTAAAACCTACACTATCAACATATCTGAGGGTGATTTACCATAAGCCGACATAGTTGGTTCCTTTAAAAGCTGTTACAAATCCAATAAACTCTGGATTTGATAATTCAATGTAAAACTGATTGCCAATAATCTCTAGCGGATGAGAGAGAGAAATTGCAATAATTTCCCCCTGTATTGAATGAGAACTTCGGTAAAAGCTTTGTTTAGAAGTTTACATTTGCCATGTTTCTGAATGTAAACATCACCCGATGTGGGATTGATCGATATATTCAAATTTCCTCGCGCAAAACGAAGAGTGGGATATATCCTACCTGGTATAATTGGTGGTCTGGATTTATGTTGATTGTTTGTTGTTTCTAGAATGTCCAGCAAATAGCGGGTATCTTGATGAGAAAAACAGATTGTTTCGTTGTCATCCTGAGAATTGACAATAAAATACTTGCTGTGAATGACAGTGCAAGTATATTTATTGTAAGTAAATTTCCAGCTATTTTTTATGTTAAAGCCATAATAATAAATAAATACAAAAAATATTACAAGTGATAAATTTTAAACCGTATCGCTGTAATCAATTGACCCCATAGTTGGATCTAAATTGTGATATTTCCTTAGTAATTTTAATGTTATCATTAAATTATAAGGATAACAAGGAAATAACTAAAGAATTACAACAATTTCAGACTGAGAACTAAAAAAATTATATATGGAGTCAATTTATTACCATGAAATTACAAGTGATAAAAATTTTAAACTGTATCGCTGTAATAAATTGACACCGTTTTTTAGTACTAACTTTCAATTGTTCCCTAAAGATCACCCTCTTTACAGTAATAGAGTCTTGATTTATTTTTATCGTTGTAAAGAGGGTGGTCCTTAGGAACAAATGCAAGTTAGAATATGTGGCATAGACAGCAGACTTAAACAGCGAATAAGAAAATATCTTAAATGTGGTTGGTTGATGGAAATACGTGTACAATTGATTGCGGGGGGGGGGGGGGGGGATGAAATAAGAATCATTGAGTTGTGTAATCAATAATCGTAAAAACGTTCAGTATAATAGATAGCGCGCAGTACAGCGTGACTAGCGTATGCGTGGTACAACCAACAAAGATTATATATTAGCGATGATATATGATATACTATAGTGAACTCTTATTTATTATAATAATCGTTATAATAATATGTATTATAATACAATTTCTTAGAGATTTTCATTTGTTCATTTTATAGATATATGTCATTTTTTATTACATAACATTAATATATTACCACACATAATATCTCACGTAATTATATATATTTGTTGGGGGGTATTGACATAAATATATTGCTTCACATAGATTATAACACATAAATTACTACACATAATTATAATTATACATATATATTTTATTTTTATTATATTACATTAATAATATATTACTACTACACATAAATTACTCAAAATTTCTATTGATATAATTATACATTTATTATATATCCTTAATATATTACTATAAGTAATACTACACATAATTTTACATATTTTTATTTAAAACATTTATATTTTAATGCACTATTATTCAAAATTACTACTCATAATTATACATTTATTATAACTCAAAAACAATAATATATTACTACACTATAATTCAAAATTACTACACATAATTATACATTTATTATATATCCTTAATATATTACTATAAGCAATACTACACATAATTTTACGTATTTTTATTATAAAACATTTATATTTTACTACACTATTATTCAAAATTACTACACAGAAACATTAATATATTACTACACTAGTTGGATCATCCTTAGTATTGTTTAATTACTTAATAATTACTACACTATTATTCAAAATTACTACATATAATTATACATTTATTATAAAACATTAATATATTTCTACACATAATACTACACTTGAATTGCCTGATACAAAAGTTAATTTTTTTAAAATGGCATATTTCACGCTTTTTATTTGCACATCTACACTTTTTAAACCGCCACTGATAGCGAGAAAAGTAACCACCACAGATAGAAAGAACAGTAACCACCACAGATAGAAAGAACAGTAACCACCACAGATAGCGAGAACAGTTACCACCACAGATAGAAAGAACAGTAACCACCACAGATAGCGAGAACAGTCACCACCACAGATAGAAAGAACAGTAACCACCACAGATAGCGAGAACAGTTACCACCACAGATAGAAAGAACAGTAACCACCACAGATAGCGAGAACAGTAACCACCACAGATAGAAAGAACAGTAACCACCACAGATAGCGAGAACAGTTACCACCACAGGTACGAGAACAGTAACCACCACAGATAGCGAGAACAGTAACCACCACAGAGAGAAAGAACAGTAACCACCACAGATAGAAAGAACAGTAACCACCACAGATAGCGAGAACAGTTACCACCACAGATAGAAAGAACAGTAACCACCACAGATAGCGAGAACAGTCACCACCACAGATAGAAAGAACAGTAACCACCACAGATAGCGAGAACAGTTACCACCACAGATAGAAAGAACAGTAACCACCACAGATAGCGAGAACAGTAACCACCACAGATAGAAAGAACAGTAACCACCACAGATAGCGAGAACAGTTACCACCACAGGTACGAGAACAGTAACCACCACAGATAGCGAGAACAGCAACCACCACAGATAGCGAGAACAGTTACCACCACAGATAGAAAGAACAGTAACCACCACAGATAGCGAGAACAGTCACCACCACAGATAGAAAGAACAGTAACCACCACAGATAGCGAGAACAGTTACCACCACAGATAGAAAGAACAGTAACCACCACAGATAGCGAGAACAGTAACCACCACAGATAGAAAGAACAGTAACCACCACAGATAGCGAGAACAATTACCACCACAGGTACGAGAACAGTAACCACCACAGATAGCGAGATCAGTAACCACCACAGAGAGAAAGAACAGTAACCACCACAGATAGAAAGAACAGTAACCACCACAGATAGCGAGAACAGTTACCACCACAGATAGAAAGAACAGTAACCACCACAGATAGCGAGAACAGTCACCACCACAGATAGAAAGAACAGTAACCACCACAGATAGCGAGAACAGTTACCACCACAGATAGAAAGAACAGTAACCACCACAGATAGCGAGAACAGTAACCACCACAGATAGAAAGAACAGTAACCACCACAGATAGCGAGAACAGTTACCACCACAGGTACGAGAACAGTAACCACCACAGATAGCGAGAACAGCAACCACCACAGATAGCGAGAACAGTCTCCACCACAGATAGCGAGAACAGTTATCACCACAGATAGCGAGAACAGTTACAACCACAGATAGAAAGAACAGTAACCACCACAGATAGCGAGAACAGTTACCACCACAGATAGAAAGAACAGTAACCACCACAGATAGCGAGAACAGTTACCACCACAGATAGAAAGAACAGTAACCACCACAGATAGCGAGAACAGTTACCACCACAGATAGAAAGAACAGTAACCACCACAGATAGCGAGAACAGTTACCACCACAGAGAGAAAGAACAGTAACCACCACAGATAGCGAGAACAGTTACCACCACAGGTACGAGAACAGTTACAACCACAGATACGAGAACAGTAACCATTATCACCACAGATACGATAACAGTAACCATTATCACCATAGATAGCGAGAACAGTAACCACCATAGATAGTAAGAACAGTATCCACCACAGATAGCAAGAACAGTAACCACCACAGATACGAGAACAGTAACCATTATCACCACAGATACGATAACAGTAACCATTATCACCACAGATACGAGAACAGTAACCACCATCATCACATAGGTTCACAGTCACCATAACGTGAATGTACGACGTGCATGCATTTACACTACCGATCTCGAAAGACATTCTGAACGAAGTCGTCTTCCGTCGGTTTACTATCTGTTGGGATTTTTGATGAGATTACATGAAATTCGAAACTTGAAATAGTTTAATCTTAAAGTGGGTGAGCCAGAATTTCTTTTTTGCTTTCGTTCTTTAGCTACAAGCGTTTAAAAAAGTGTCTCGACAATATTGCACCAGTTCGACTGCAGTTATTCTTCAACCCTATTGTGATTTCATTCCAGTTATCGTGAGTTTGCCAACCCATGGTTTCTGTCGATCCACCTGACCTGAGTGAAGGATCCTGCTGTCTGTGGGGAAAATCCCCGTCGTGGCTTGCAGTCATAGTCAAGGGTGGACGACGGAGATAAATAAAGTTTGATGGTTCTTAATGGTATATTGCAGTCATTAAATGGAATCTGACTGTTTTGGTTTTCCGGGATCGGGACCGGAATTATCACTCTCGGGATGCCGTTTTTCGGGATAGGGATTGTAGTTTTTAAAAAAAAATTCAAAAATAGAATTTTCAGTATATATTGCTGTGTTAGTATAAAACTGGTTTTCGCAAACGGCTGCAAACGGAGAGCCAAAGGCTTGACAGAGTCTTATGAGGAATAAATATGCAGCCTATTTAACGGAACTTAGCAAACTAAAATAAACACCAATAGGCTGCAAACGGAGAGCCAAAGGCTTGACAGAGTCTTATGAGGAATAAATAATGCAGCTTTTTTAATGGAACTTAGCAAACTAAAATAAACACCAAAGTAAAACCCCATAAGACAGCATTATATCAAACCCCTTGTTAAGTAGGCACTTTGCTTTGATCTTTTTTAGGTGGATCTTTAAAGGATTTTTCCAGGAGAATGGCAAAAGCTAGAATGATTCTGTTTCGCGATCTTATAGGGGACCAGAGCGCGTACAGCAGAGAAATATTTGGCAAAAATCTGTTAATTAATTAATTAGTAATTAGCGATTAAAGATTTCTAATTGATATTTTTCGAAAAGTATTTGGTTTTTCCCATAGCAACGGTGTTTTTTTTTGTTCATCTCGGTACGATCTAAAAAAAGTTAAATCATCACTATGGCCCTCCTATTACTGTTAATTAGTACTAATTAGCTGAAAACTAATTAGCATCGTAACTCGAAAACACTAAGTGCTATGAAAAAACGTAACATTACAAAGTTGTTCAGAATTTTATTCTGCACAAAAATGAAAAAAGTCTGTTGCGCTGATGCCGTATCTCCTACCATTAATTTGTAATTAACTAATTACTTAATTACCTAATTGGCAGGGGGGGCTTTGCATTTTGAAGATTTGTATTGTGATTTGTATTGTGTCTTTTGCACCCTTTACAATTGTATTATTCTAGTATATAGTAGTCTGATATAAGATCATGTGGTAGCTGGTAGCTAGTGTTTTTTATGGTAGCTAGCTAGTAAATAATTCTTACTAGCTAGTAACTTTTTTTTATTTTTTTTTTATTGTCTTCTTTTTTTTTTTATTTAATTGGGAGGAATATACCGCCTTGTTGAATCAAAATGTCCAACGTCCCTCTGAGAATATTCACTACTATCATTTTTTATTCATTAGAAATAGCCAATCTCCTTAATAATTTAAAGGCCAAAATTTCTGGAGGGAGACTCATCCCAAATCTCTTTATTCGCTGATATTTCTGATCAAACATTGAAACACCACCACACTAGATAGTAAATTTTGCATTGCCACGCTACGCAATACGCAATACATCTTTATTTACAGAATACACTGTTTCTTTTGTTTAAGGCTAAAAGGATGGATTAAGATTGGTCGGTCTGCTCTGCTACCATTGATTGTTTATTCTAAATATTGCTATATTATACCACAATGCTTATTTATTATCAACCAAGGCTATCTATAAGTACATTGTATTTATAGAACGCCTTGTTACCAACAAACACTTTTACTCTGTACAATCCAGAATATATATAAAAACTAACTATTATTGAACTTGTTCATTGCACACTTACTGTAATCATACATTTTTCACATATCCTAGATATTAACAATGGTCTGGAGCTATGTGGTCCCTTGACTTAACTTCGCCGACGCCCTTCTATATACTATTGGTCAGGTCGCTTAGCAAGTTAATGTGTACGTTCTGGACAAACTTCCCATAATTTTCACAGATGTAGGTAATTTCCATACCTTTCATTTTTTAAGGGGAACCAACCTTGCAACAGGATTTATCGGTCCCATATTACCATGACAACAGGAGGTCATTTACAAAAGTCCACTTTCCAATAAACCTACAGTCTTCTAACCTTGACCTACCGACCATATATCAGCATCAGAGATTCCATTGACGTCATTTGTAAAACCCGTTTGCCATGGCAACTGTTTCAAAAACGAGTTTCAAACGCCGATATTCAGTAAATATCCGAAAAATATAAAACCATTGATTAATAATTATTCCCAATTTGGAAAAATCATCTAACATTATAAATATATTTCCCTGAGACCCTCTTGATTTCTAGTAGTGGACCTATTTAAATGGACCTGTGGTAGTCCTGTAACTATGGTCACAAGACACTAAAATATATATTCTGCCAAATTTAATATAGTTCCGAACTATCTAAAAAAATTTAATTTTGGATCTAGTGTCTTACATGTTGCCAAGTCCAGACAATTACTTTCCGACCATTCAAGTTGTCTCTGTTGCCATGGTAACTGATAACATTTGGAATGATGACAAAATATTGAAAAAAACTAATAGGAATCAAGAGGGTCTCAGGGAAATATATTTATAATGGTAGATGATTTTTCCAAATTGGGAATAATTATTAATCAATGGGTTTATATTTTTCGGATATTTACTGAAAATCGGCGTTTGAAACTCGTTTTTGAAACAGTTGCCATGGCAATATATTATATTGACTATGCTGCAACCACTTGGTTTTGCACCACCACAAAGAAACTTTGAACTAGTGTTAAAGCCCTTCAAAGAAAATGTATCCGTTTCTGCCTTGGTCTTGAACCCCGTATCCATATTGATGCTACCGACTACGTTGCAATAAACTGACTTCCTCTCAGCGAATGAATGCAATTGGTTATCTTATCGGTGATCTTATCATATCTTATTATCCCACATGTATAGAATCGGAAACTGGTGAAATATCGCCGGAGACCCTTTCTTTAATGATCTAGCTAAAAAATGAGAAAGTAAAAATTCTGGCTCACGCACTGAGGAGGAAGGAGATGAAACTATTTCTTTCAAATTTCATGCAATCTCTTTAAGATTTATAAAAACATTTGTTTTTTTGGGGGGGTGGGGGTGGGGGGGTGGTTCTTGAATAAAGATGCCATATTAAAGGGGAGGTGGATTTGTGTGAAAAGGGTCCAACCTTTATTTTTAGAACGTCGGATTGTGGAATTAAAATCCTAACAGCTAATTCTAACATTCAACAGCAAGGACAAATAATAATAACGATTTAAAAAATTCAGTTAAATGTTACTAATCGTTTTATAGGAGCGATGAGTATGTTACAAACAGCTTGCCTCCAACTGCCAACAAATAACATCATAACGTAAAAATTTAATGCATAAACAATAGTTATGACTTCATTAACCAATAAACATATCGTAATGCATTTAGCCCACCAATAGTAACTAATGATATCTTTTAAAGAGGCTGCAGCTGTGTTAAATTTTCGAGAAGCTGGAAATAAACCGAGGTTATTCATCAAGAAGTAAATATCCAAAACCAATAGCTTGAGAGATGTCATAAAGGTAATTAGTACCATCATGTAAATAAGACTACGATCTTTTTCTAATCTTTCCTTATTCTGTTGGTGACCTTTTGATATTTTCTTAACTTTAATAACTACTGCAATAGCCAGAGAAACTATAACAAGTAAATGGATAAATTGTTTACCCGGAATGTAATAATGAACGATTCCCTTGTAATATATTTTTTGGAATCCCTCTAAATCCATTTTAAAAGAATTCCAAGCTGTCATATTTGTATTCATGTGTATATCGTATTCACCGATAAATGCCATGATGATAATTATCGCTGCTCCGATCAAAACTCCCGCAGACAAACATAATATTTTATATTGATATTGACTGATAGATTTATATTTTATGGGTCGATAGACTGCAAATACACGATCTAAAGATATCATAATAGCGGTCCAGCATGATAAATCTTGACCAATGCGAAGAAGGGGCCAATGGTATGCGGCCAAGAAGGCAAAGAATGACGTACTACAGTTAATATAACCTGCAATTGGTTGTGGGGCTGCTAAGCACAAATAATCACCATTTCTAAGAATTTTCACAAACTCAACAACCATTGCAAATATTTCAGTAACGCCATCCAAACAAAGCAACTTGTAGAATAACGTATTCAATTTGGTTTCCTTGGCAACGACAATAAATGTTAGAATATATCCAATTATTCCGAATATTGTGTAAATTGCTGAGTAGGGAAGGATAATTGGGTTTGTATATTGTTGGATCGTACTTCGAAATGATGCATATGAATCAAATATTGGTTTAGCTTCTGCATCGGTAACGTTTTCAAACCAATACAATCTACTCGCTGTTGTAGCATTTGTTGTGTTGGCCATAATAGTGTCCCAAAAAGTTAAAAAATTTAATATAAATATCAATGTTGTAGAACAATAATATGTCATAATACCAATTAAGAATATGCCTGTTTACAGTATTATCATCCAATTGTAGTAGGCTATTTAATAAATTGTTTATAGCTTTTCGATACACTGTGTAGGCCTACTAATAATTACTACTTGAGTAAAAAAAAATCGATTCAAATATTCCTTTCAAAACTATTTTAATGTATAAGACAAAATTAATATCAAAGATTTAAAGCCGACACCCGCTGGTAAATATAACCATAATTGAAAGATAGGACTTATTGAACCATATCTTTCAATATGGTTCTATTAGAACTTTACCAGCCTTTTTCGGCCTTCCAACAAATTTTAATCTCCCCGATTAACATTATTATTTACCTTTTTCTCTAATATAAGAAAAATATTTAAATATTTTTCATATAAAAGAAACTTGGTAGACAGGATTTGAGTTTTGTTTTCAAAAAAATAATAACTATTTATTGTACAGTAAATAAAATAAGCATTATTTACCGTTCGTCCCAAGATTAGTTATTAACTAACCGAGCGCAATGAGGGAGGTAAATAAGTCAGATCGAGGGGCGAAAAGATAAATAACGTGTTTTATTTATCGTACAATATGTAATTTTATTTTAAAATCACCCTTATTATTATAATTATTAGTAACTATTTACATCATTGTGTGCAAACTAGCAGCGTTATGACCCTAGTTTATTTATGTACCGGGCGAGCGCAGTGAGGGAAGATTACATAAATAAACAAGGGTCTTTAATGTTGAAAAGTGACCTTTGCAAGCAATGATGTATGTAATTTTATTACATTATGTCAACTTATCAGCGTTCAGTATGTGAAGAAAGGATTTTATGGATACTCATTTATACATTTTAATCATGTACTATATCGAATAAAAGTGAAATTTATTAACAGGTACACAGTATTAATTATATATTTAAATCTAATTCAAGTTTATTGGAAGTTATCTCCTGCTTGGATGTGATAAATCATTAATCCATCTTAACTAATAATCGACTAAAGCAAACTTAGACACCATCCGCCCTGTCCGTGAACATTGTCGCCATTTTTTTTGGTTATTTTAGTGTCTTCTATTGGACGTTTCACCATAATGGATTACAGTACACGTTAACCAATTATTTACATACAGTAGCTTGTCCCGTCACTGCAAACTGGATAATAAAGCAGCACCCATTAATATTTATGGAAATAATGCATTCTGGAATACGGTAATTGAAGTTGTTTCCATGTCATTGATTAATTTACAGCGTTCCATCCTATAGGCCGCAACACTGCAAAGCAGTTATTTCTTCTTCCTTATTTGTTGATACCAAGGGAAAGGTTTTGATACAAGGTTTCCAAATTTGTAAATAAATGTTAATGTCGTTGAGAAATAGCTGAGAATGGCTGTTCAAAAACTGCAGATATTTGCATCCAATACAGGCTGTTGCTGCCGCATGTCCTCTCTCCATTATTGCTCTCATTACTGTACCGTGCGGCAATATTGACAATCAACATTGTGAGCGGATTCAATTCCGCCGCATTACCCTCACAAAGTTGGGAAGTGGCACCTTTTCAGCAATATGTTGGAGATACGAGATTGGCAATAACCAATCTCGTATCACAACCAACACTGGGGAGAACACAAACCCCAAAGCCACACAAAGGGAGGTTAGAGGTCAAATCACCTCGGGAGAGGAAACAACCAGCAGGGGCCAACAGCAGGGGGGAAACACTCCCAGAGAGGGGAGAGGCGTGAAGTAGATTATTAGCCAATAGGGGCGAGGGAAGCATCCGCTTAGTAAGAGGCCACGGTAATGTAGGAGTAATTATAGATATATATTATCAATGCAAGCCGTTACCGGTCCAGTCATTCAGTTATTGGTTTCAGTGCAGACGGGCGATATTGTTCCACCGTCACTGTCGCCATTATCTACTTACTACTGCTGTACTACATTATTACCAGTTATTCAAATTTTATTATATCAGACCGTCGGACAACAATACAAACTCAATCCGATTTTCTCTTACGGCCTCGGCCAAAACAACTACTAAGATCCCAGCCTGCGGTGACGTCTATGGACAATTAACCCGGTCGGGATCCCTTGATCCCGTCACAAACATTATGATGGAATTCCCCCCCCCCCCCGGCCTTGGGATTTCTCTGTGCCTACTGTAGACTCGCCTTACATTTATTGGTCATGTGATTAATTTGATGATTGTCAGATGCATACATAATTGCTTTGCTGTCATTGGTTGTTCAACCTGTTGTCACCTGAATCTATTTTATTTGATTGAGGTATATTAGGTGATTCCATATTGCGCTCATACCACCTATAAATATGACCACATATTGGTATTTTATTCAGTTGTCAGTTGCTTCGTTTATAGTTGTTGCTTTGTTGCCTAATTTACTTAGGTATTTTATTCTGCTAATATTCTGCGCATTTTACATCTGATTTTATTTCGCTGCCTGTTCTGCCCTATTTTTAAATAAATTATAATTGGTGCTTCTAAACTCTATTTATAAATACCACAGAACCATCGCCCCCATTCTCTGCGCTATAACTTCACCCCCTTTGCCAAAGTCTAAACACCTCACAAGCCCACTTGATTGTTGTTGAGATTGTGATGCTCACCACATGGTGCATTGGCCAGGAATCTACTCAACTTCACCCAACAGTAATAAATTATTGCAATTTAGCTATGGATTCCAATGCTGACACGGATGCCGATCCGAACATTCCTTTCGATTGGTTTCATGGCTAACTGGTGGACAACGTAGAAATGCAATCAAACATTGAACCACCTCTAGTTGACATCGTGGAAGAAGACCCCCCGCAACTCGATCAAGTTGAAATTGAAGGAGAAGCAGTAGTGCTGATAGTATCAGTAGAACCTGAAGCAGCCGATACCGGTATAAACTTTCTCAAACAAAACAAGATGACAGCGAAATCCCGCTTAACCAGATTCATAAACTGAATAAGCAACCACATCGAAGGTCAGGGCAGCCGCAGTACACTAAAACTGCGACTGGAAGACCTAACTGACACCATTCAGGAGTGCGTCGATGCTCAAGAGGAATTGCTCCAAATGGGTAGCCACTTTGAGAATGCGGTTAGGGCGTGATGCAGCTAATGCATGCCGTACAGCTGCGCAAACCTACCTATCCACCCATTCTGGCATCTGGTCCATTATCTCAGGTGCAACTTCTCGAATGAGTGCATGATCAACCCATCAAGAACTCAAAGCCAACCTCGAACTCGAGCACTTTGACAAAACTCAGTCTCTACGCAACTGAGCATATGAGCTGGCTGATCTGCAGGCTGCCCAAGATGCGAGAATGCAGTCCGAGCACCAGAAACTCGCCAACGCGACAAATCGGAAAGAACTCAAACTGAGAGTGGAGTGTTGCCATCTCATTTCTTGCTCCACTCCCATAGGACAACATTGTCTAACATTGGAGAGAATCCTGACATTCCACAGCCTACATGAGCCAGCCTCTCTGAGCGCCGGCTGCCACCCTCATGGTACCATCGATGACTGGAAACCCATTATTCCTACCCCCTCCTAGTTGGGTGACCTCAGCTCCTGTGAACCCATTTCCCTCCTCCATTGGGACTCATTTTCCTCTCAACTACCCATCCGTTGCACACTCTCTCAGCACAAACTCGCCAAAGTTCTTCCCGACTTCAGAGCTCGGCTTCAGATTGACAATGGCTAATTCCAAAGGGCCAATTGCCACTCCTTGGGAAACTGCCCCCATTAGAGTCCCCAGCCAGGCCCACTCTGAGAGTTCCCGGCTTCCTCCCAGGTCCTCCCTGGAGGTGAAGTTTCATTGGAATGAACTTTGAGCAGGATCCCATCCCGCTCCGCTACCACAATGACCAACTCACAATGACTAGATCCACAACATTCGGACTCAATCCACTGGGACCACAAGGTCTAATGGCAGGTTCAATGATCCGTTAATTGCTCTCTCCTATCCCCAGATTGACATTGAACAATTCGACAGGTCAATGAAGTAATAGCTATCGTTCATCATCTCATTCAAAGCGCTGGTCCACAACGTCATAGCCACAGTTGCCCCTCATTCAAGACAGTGTCGCCGAAATGATCAACAACCCCAACTTATACATTGATACAAAACAACCCAAATTCTTCATCGGGGTTCGGTGCCTTGCTAGGACAACTCCAGACGCCCAAAGGGGAATAAAGATAACTCGAAACCACCATGGCCATCCCAGTCAACCATCTGCGCAATCATTGGTGATTTGAGCACAGTCCCAGTGATCAGGGAGTGAAATGGCTGCCCAAAATGCTGCAAAAATTACTCGCTTCCATCCTGTCCCGGGTTCAAGCAACTAATGCTGAGAGATTGCATCGCCCTCGCTAAAGACCAGGGACACTGATTTGCTTGCCTAGTCAAGAAATATCGCTCTACCGATTGCGGCTGCAAGAAACCATGCAAACTCGATGGTTGCAACAAACGACACCACAAACTCCTTCACCCCCCCCCCCCCCCCCCTGCCTATACTCCTGGTCCCCACACCCCAGCGGATCCAGCCTCCAAAGCATCTGGTATCTTCACCACCTCGGCGCACAGAGGTGGAAGCTTCATCTCTCACCAAATCATCCTGATTCGTGTCATCTCTCCAGCCAGGAAATTGCTACAAACTCTGGCCTTAATCGAACTTGGGAGCCAGGCTACACTCATCCTCGAGAGTCTGGCTAAATGGCTAGGTCTACCAGGTAGAGCCAGGAATATTTGGCTCTCTACGATAAACTCTGATGGCTACGCATTCCGATCCAGAACTGTATCTATCTCAGTTGGAAACATTTCCAAATCTGGAGCTGAGTTTCTGGTACCTATCGCCTATACCATTCCTATGCTAAACATCCCTTCCTATGACCTCGATGCGCCCCGACTGAAAGAGAGGTGGAAGCACCTCTCTGATTTGGATCTACCTTCCGAGACTCCAGTAAAGTCAGTATTCAATGTATTCAAAGCTATCCATTCCCTTGGCTACCATGTGGGACCCCCCTGCTCATTATATGCAGTCCTCACAAACTTTGGATGGACCTGCAAATCTTGTGTCGAGTTCATAGACTCCGGCACTGGTGACGACGACAGCTTCACATTACGGTCATCCAGGACACCACGGTTCACATTGTCCCTTCAGCTGCGGAAACTAACGCCACCCCCACGAACAGTTACAGTGGTTCTGGACCACCAAGTCGCATGGAACTCTTCCCGACTCATCTAAATTTCTCTCTTGGGACAACCAGGCTGCTTTGAAAATTCTCAATGGGTCCACCACCTGCGTCAATGGCCACTACCAGAGCTCTCTTCTGTGAAAATCTTAAAGTTGCTCTCTACAACTATGAGATAGCAAAACAGTGGCTAGCATCTACAAATGCGCCGTGTAAATAGGAGCATTAGACTCACTGAGCAATATGCTTGGAACCTACCACCACCAACTTTCAAAGACTGGGCCAACGTAGGTCTCATGACCAGACAGACAATGAAGGCCCAGGAATTCTGATTTGGTTTTTTCAATATCAACCATGAGACACAATGAGAATTGACCAGGAGGAGGTTACCGTTCACCTACCAGGAGGTAACGACAGCTGCATCGCACCGAGGGGTTACTAATACGCAGTGATACCTCAATAGGTGGTTGACAGAGAACAAAGAAGGGTTTGGAGATTTTCGAGGAGAACACATACCCCGCACGATGAGGATCATCATATGGGACACCAACAGAGGAAGACAGGAGGAACACTCGACGGGACTGCCAGTGAAGTGTTATCGAGTTATGATAACGGCCATGCCCAGGGAACCAACCACAGGGATTAGTAAGGCCGTGGTGGTGCATACGACCGCGATTAAGAACAAGCGGCATGATTGGAAGCGTCCATGACAGGATGACGACAGGGGTAAATAACTATGGTGGTTTCTGGAGAAGATGGGAGGGTGATTCTAGATTCGTTCTAGATTCATGGTGGCATCTATATGCCTGGAAGGCATCATCAGAACTACAAACTAATGTTTACAAGAACTCAGAAGTCCCACCATAAATATAAATAATCAAATTAATACATAGTGCAATTAATCAGAAGTGAAATATATTACGTAGATTAGATAATATAACCACCAAGTATTTAGTATATAGTCAAACATAACCTTTCTCAATTAGCTAGTGGGATGTGGGACTCACTGACTGAAACAGGAGGATGAGACATTGTACAGATCCCATTTCTCAAGTGAGGCCTCTTGAATGAGATTGTGGGAATCCGACAGGAGTGAGAGAATGAGAATAGAAGGGTTGAGTAAAAGGGGGTGTGATGTTGAAATACAAGAGTTACAGGAAGGGTGAAGGATGCTAAGGAGTGCAACATTCGGGAAAGTGTGGTGAGCGAGTCGGGTGGAGGATCAGTCCTATGGTGGGACTAATGAGATGAGTAAGAAGCGGTGAAATTGGACAACGGTATCCAACTTAAAATTGAGTGAGGAGGTGGGGCGATACATTTTCGATAATTGTTGGATAGCCTGTGCACAAATTGGATAACTGTTGCATAGGTGCAAAAATTGGATAACTGTTGGATAGCCTGTGCAAAAATTGGATAACTGTTGGATAGCCTGTGCAAAAATTGGATAACTGTTGGATAGCCTGTGCAAAAATTGGATAACTGTTGGATAGCCTGTGCAAAAATTGTATAACTGTTAATAACCGGTAACACGTTCGTGGGGCCATCGCGCAGGACGAGGTTCAGTTATCAGATACAGATTAAAATTGAGCGACTGTATCACAAAATCAGGTTTTGAGAAATTTACCCACACCACCAATCAATCAAAGAAAGGGGGACAGTACGTGTTCACCCCTTTTAATCTGCACCCCCCCCCCCCCCCCCCCCACCTTTCCCACCCACCAGTAATTTATAACTACCGATGCCTTCAACGCTGTAGGCAGTACTCGTCTTTATTATTATAAACGTCGTTGTGCTCGTCCTGTTTTGTATTTAAACATTTTTCCTAAACCCAGACTGACGGACGATCTTTATAACTACCGATGCCTTCAATAGGCGAAGCCAGGTATGGTTTATAGGAATATAGTCTACGCAGTATTGATCTTCATTATATGCCTCGTTGCGCTCGTCGCTCGTCCTGTTTTGCATTAAAATATTTTTCCTAAACCAAGACTGACGATCTTCATACAGTTATATCTATGCGAAGTTTCGAAACTGTGCGAGTAACTGCTGATACATCTATGTGGAGATGTGTGATACAACGCCAACGCATCGTATGCCGATGTAGTAATATGGGTATTGAAATAATATTAAATCAGTGTACACTCTTAAAGCTGCAGCGATATTATGTAGTTAATTTCCTAGGTTACATAAAAAATAATAATATTATTTTTAAGAACATTAATTTTACTACTTTGCAAAAATTCAATTAAAAAATAACCAGACAAATATATTGCGGAATAAACTATTTCAGATATAAGCCTACAACAGCCATGAGTACTTATGTCATTAAATCTTCTGTCACCTGAGATAGTAGGTAATACAACATTTATAGTATAGAGTCAATAGGAATTGAAATACAGGCAGTGTGGTTGGAGTTATGTCTGTGTTGCTATAGCAATACTACTGGCTGCCTATTACAGTACAATTCCCCTCTGCCCTGGTAAGGCTACACAAACATCTCCATGCCAGCTAGCAGCTCTACACCCCCGCAGAGACTATGTTGACCAATAATGGGAAGGATTAAATTTGTACTCAATAATTGCGCCGCTTTAATTACGTTTAGATCAATTAAAGACACATTTATTAAAGCAAATCACTTGAACTAATTAAAAACTATAATGGAATGTTGTATGGGGATTACAGCTGTATAACTTTTAAGTATAATTATTTAAATCTTATACTAGAAAAAATTAATATCCTTTAAGGAGGCAGGTTGAAATTGATGTTGTTACCGTAATCAACTTAATTAACTAATTAAGTGCTATTATCTTAGCTTCTCGAAGGCCACGCGAAAATTCAACTTGGAAAATTTCTAAACTTTGGCCAGACTACATTGTACATGTACCAAGTTTGGTTAAATTTCATTAACATTTATTATATAGTTTATATAGTTATTAACGTTTAAAATTGGACACGACAGAACAACAGATCGACAGATCAACAGACACACCGATTGAGTTAGTGGTACCTGTATGCTAAGCTCGCTTAATAATATATAATCTATATAATCTCACTTAGGCTACTGTAAAAACAAATTGAAAAATTCTGATATTTCTCAGAAAGAATAATTGTTTTTAATGAAGAAGAAGTGCTGAAACATAGAGTAATAGAGTGGGTCAAGTACATACTTTGATAAAAGCAAGAACTTTATATGAAATATTATTCGCTGGTTGGATATTTAATACATCTATACAACGCCGACGACGCCTTTGAATAATTGTCCATTGTAGTGACTCGAGATGTTTAAATAACCAGTCAAAGTATTTCGTACTAATGGCCATCCACATTATCCGATCCCAATAAATAGTCCTATTCTACCGAAGGTTCCACAGGTACAAAGCTTTAATAATTAGGGGTACAGTACAGTACATACAAAACACAAAACAACCTGAAACAATCTAACCCAAGCTCAGATTAGAAAATACTGCGCTCCTGGCGAATTTATATCCAGAAAGACATACGAACTTAGATCCTATCTAATCTAATTTATATCTAATCTATATTCTGCACAGTACCAACAACATTACGAAAACGTTACCACCCCACCCCCCCCTTTTTTTAAAATACCTCATGGCTTAGGTATTCTTTTCCTTTCTTTTTTTTATGTACATAGTGCGAAGTGGTAGCCTTCTGGTTCGTCTATCGGTGGCTAAGGAGAACTAACGGCCACTGCCCCTTTTATAAGAAAACTTTGGTCTCTCTGACATTTGGATGAAGGATACGCGATTCGCGATGGCTCACACGTATTAAATTTCATATACTCTACTATTTTAAATATAAATGCGGCAAAACAATAATATAATCAAATAATGAAAAAAAAATAAATTTAATTATGGATAATATGAATAATGAATTATTATTTCGTTCAATTAAATATTATTTTAATGAATAAAAACTCAGAAAGTTAGTCTCAAAGAGATCTACAATACAACTACAATGGTACTTGGTAATTTCTAGTTTCTTTATATTTAAATAAGTCCGATAACAATAAATAATATTAAATTAAGGAACACATCGAATTGATGATAATAGAACTAGGTAAATAATTATACCGAATAACTTTCTATTTTGTGTGAAATAATTAGATTATCACTCGATTGATAGCCTAAATGATATTTCCCCAATACGGATCGAAACATTTTTTTAAATTCAGTAATCAACCGTAAATTCGAATTTGCAACGTAATTTGAATAATATCCACAAACACATTCAGGAATTATTATAACTTTGGGTCTATACGACGTTAATGAAAACAGCCAATATTCCAGAACATGAAATTATTAAACGAGTAAAATTGGCATCAGGAGTGTGTGGAGTGGATGAGTTTACCCAAGAATTTGGGTCGCATTAACTTTATGGAATCAACGTCGTAAATGCTGTGTAGTTATTGGTCCATTTATTTTGTAAGACCAAATATCATTAAATTTGTTTTATACAATTTTATATTTATATTCAATAATCATGCAAGGAGACCATCCTGATAATAAAAATGGCACGTAACACTTTAAGCCGAAAAAGTGGTCAAAACATTTTTCAAAAGCATGACATATTATACACGTTGTGAGGTCTTCGAGCAGCACGTGTTCAAATGTTCAATGACTGAACAGCGACTAATTAACAAATTTATGAGAGATTCATTGACCAGCTACCGACAGACCAATATTGTGACATATATTTTAGTTTAATGTTTGATTCAATTAGAGGTAGAAATTAAAAAGGCTACAAATATATAGGGGTGAATAATTAAATTAGTCACCCATTAGGCCTAAAAGGTAGCCAAATAAAAGTTGCAATCTATATAAATTTTTAAATTCAGTAGTGTGCGTGTGTTGTGTATTGATTCCGTAGATTTCATGTTGAAATAGCGTTCATTAATTTAATTTCTATTTAATTATTCAGGCATAGTAATACACACATTGAATTAGTTCGTGTGTGTTAAGTGTGTAAGATTTGATTGTTTCGGCACGAACCCGTTAGGGCACAGAAACTGACGAATTCTTCGCGAATTTCGCAAACGTCGCGAATTTCGCAAACGTCGCAAACTTCGGGAATTTGTTCTACAATTTTGACTCCTTAAGAAAAAGGGTCCCGAATGAGTTTTTTAACCTTTATTTTTTTGTGATTTTGAGTGCTTTTTTATATTAGTGAATGTTCTAGAACCTTAGTAGATTTTTTATGGTATATAGCTAGTATTTTTTACTAGCTAGTAATTTTTGGAAATTATTTTGGTCATTAATATATTCTTCAACAGTTTAACCTGAAATATCATGGACTTTCACATTTTTTATAATTTCAAAAAATACTAGCTAGCAAAAAAACACTAGCTATCAAAAAAAACATATCTACTAATGTTGTAGAACTTTCACCAATACCAAAAGAATTAAAAAACTCTAAAAAAGGATTGGTGAAAAATGGCTGGGGTGTCGACAGGGCGAAGTAGGGACCGTGTTGCTTAACTCCTTAGAGCCTAATGACGTCCACTGCACGTCACCATGGACAGCACGAAGACGTGCAGTGGACGTCATTCTGGAATACATGTTTTATTGGAAGGCTCTTGGAGTAGGTATACTGGCGGATAGTATTAATGACATTTATTGCTCTTCGTGGCAAAAAATCCATTCTGTACTGTAGATAGGCTGTATTGTAGACTGTATTATTAGTGTTAGGTATATGGCGTAATGCCAACCACAGTACAGTAGTTCAGACTGACAGAGAGACCGACAGACAAACAGACTAGATTTATGTAAACGTGTAAACTGACATCAGAAATGAAATCAGCAACCCTTAAAACCCCCATAGCGAGAATGTTGGTTAGTTAGTATACTTTCTTAAGTTTTCACAGACTGACTGACAGAAAGACCGACAGCCACACAGACTAGATTTTTTAAACGTGAAAACTGACATCTGAAATAAAATTAGCACCCATTAAAACCACCATAACGAGAATGTTAGTTAATTTGAATTCTCTTTTATGTTTTGACAGACTGACTGACAGAATGACCGACAGACAGACAGACTAGATTTATGTAAACCTGAAAACTGACATCAGAAATGTAATCAGCACTCCTTAAAACCCCCATAGCGAGAATGTTAACGACAAGTTTTAATTATTAACCATATTTCGTAAGATATATTTTAAAACATTTATTTATTAATAATGCAATAACTGAATAACCAGATATCGGAAAGACAAACCGAATTGAAACTTTTAATTACTAATAATAATTGTGGTGAGAGGTGATGGAAATCAAGAATATATGTTATGTTATGGAGCACGCGTTGGTAGGCACAGGCAAATGAATTGATGTCTGTTGAGATGTATTGAAGGAGCACTATTCCTTCTACTGGACTACTATGTCCTTGTGTACTAACCTAGGTACTGGCTTGGTCAATGACTTTAGCTTGCCATGTTAGTAATGTAGAACTTAAAGAAATATTATTGGGCACGGCTGCCCTTGCCATGCATGCCTTAGGCTCTATGGGGGAGAATGGAATCAGGGTATGAATTTACAATGTTAATTATAATTAAATCCATTAAAAATACATTTATTAACGCAAATCACTTGAAAAAATAAAAACTATAATGGAATGGGGTACATGGATTCCAGATATCTAATTTCTGTGTAAAATAACTTTAATCGTGGTGCTAAACAATTAATTTTCATGGAGAGACCGTTCAAAATGACTCAACCATACAATTTAGCTGAAGATATTAACTTCGATTATGGCTTCCGACATTTATGGCTTCCGACACACACACACACACACCCCCTTCTGCAAATCGTATATTATCCTAACACCAACACATTTACGTTTTTTACGCGACAGTACTAACACCTAATGACACTGATTTAATTGTGCTAACACAACCAGTTCAATGAATGACCGCTAGTAGTGCACACCACACATCAATTCCCCTAACAGGGTAATAACTAGTGTTTAAATTGCCGGCTTCTGAACATTCATTAAGGAAATCTGTATAAAAGCAATATTGGCTGGAATATATGACTATAATTTAATTTCTAGAATACAACTATTGTGCTAACAACAACCAATAGTAGTATGCTGATAGCAACTACTGACAACTAAATGCGGTGTAATATAATATGCAATACTGCACATCGCATTATAGCAAAATTAATGCAACATTTATTTCCTACGAGATTGACACCGGAATTATCAGTTATTCTGTTAGCCGAAGTAATGAAAGAAGTGGGGTGCTGCACTGTGCTGCACTACTGTGCTGCACTACTGTGCTGCACTAACAGACACAAATGTCGCGTTAGCTCCATGCGCGTTAGATCCCACCGAATTAGATACCACTGCAATGCCTGTCATTAAGTCTTGCGTCGTTAGGTTTCGCCGTATTTTGCAGAAATAATTTGTACTTACTGTATATTTGCAGCTGATTTCTAGTATAAATAAGTATAACCAGAGTTATTGACTTTCGTTTTTTGTTTTGGTTAGAATAACATGTTGGTGGACCTATCGCTGCATGACCTTATGACACAGAAACATCGCGCTAGACTTAAAGCAGAAGGTCTTACTACACTGGAATTTATATTTACGCTCTTCACACTGTACTGTAGTTCAGTTATTAGGAAGCGCAATATTAGCCAGATAAAATACACACTCACCAATATTGGTTACACCTTGCCATATAATTGATTACACTGTAGTTCAGTTGTTAGCACAATATTAGTTAGCCAGATAATATAAACACACACTCACCAATATTGGTTACACCTTATCATATAATTGATTACACTGTAGTACAGTTAGCACAATATTACTTAGCCAGATATACACACAGACACCAATATTTGTTACACCTTGTTATATAATTGATTACACTGTAATTCAGTTGTTAGCACAATATTAGTTAGCCAGATGATATAAACACACACTCACCAATATTGGTTACACCTTATCATATAATTGATTACACTGTAGTACAGTTAGCACAATATTACTTAGCCAGATAATATACACACAGACACCAATATTTGTTACACCTTGATATATAATTGATTACACTGTAGTTCAGTTGTTAGCACAATAAGGGTTAGCCAGATAATATAAACACACACTCGCTAATATTGGTTACACCTTGTCATATAATTGATTGCGCTGTAGTTTAGTTGTTAGCACAATATTAGTTAGTCAGATAATATAAATCCACACTCGCTAATATTGGTTACTACTACTACTAGAATCGGCATGCTGCATTACAGCTGCATTTTTAAGAATGCTGTGCCGGCTTATCGACAACTCCCTATCACCCATGACATTTGCTAGATCATCCGCATCTTCAAGGCCAGTGTCCTTTAAGATGCGTCTCAAGAAAGTCATGGGCTTGTCCACCATGCTTATTCACTCCATGAGGCTGCCAAAGTACAAGATTATGCACTGGCTGGTCCTCACGGCGATAGCAATGTCCTGCAAAGCGGAGGCGATTTTGTTCTAGTGTCAAGCTTGGGGGAACCAATGAGACACCTCCAATGTTATATAGTGTCTGGTTGGAGATGTGTGCATTGTACTTGACACAATGAACCCGGCGTAGCATTCTTGTGAAAGTGCCATCCAGAGATTTCGTGTCCTCCGCAGTTAGAGCCCAGCATGGACTCCCATAGAGGAGTACTGGAACTACTGCTGCTCTAAATAATCGGACCTTAAGTGTCCGATTAATTCTCGGTGACTTCCAAATCCTGGAAAGCCTATTAAAGGTTGCCCATGCCTTTCCCTTACGTATTCGTAGGTCCTCATCTGACTTCCGGATACATGATCCCAGGTAACAGAAGTCATCCACATGCTCAAGCATACCATCTTTTGAGCTTATGCTCATCCGATCAGAGACTTGCTGAGGACTTTCAAAGTTAACTGTCAAAATTTTGGTCTTTCTGGAGTTAATAAAAAGACACTAGAAGCAGCATGATCTAATGAGCTGAGGAGCCGTTGGGCTCCCTCTAGTGATTCTGAGAGTACTCCTAAGTCATCAGCAAAGTCTAGATCAGTTAGGTACTTGGCAGGATTTCCTCGACTTCTGGAGCCAGTAGGTGGAGTTATCAGCACCCCATCATCATTATGATGATCTAAGGACATGCGTAGAACATAGTCAACAACAATTATTAACAAGAATGGTGCAATTGTGTCTCCATGGAGGACGCCCTATAACACTTCAAATGGTTCTGTGTCACCGTCAACAGTAGACACAAATGTTGTCGAACCATCGTATACTGATCGGATTGCTGCAATAATTTCATCAGGAATCCCATATAATGAAAGTATGCTGAACATACGTGAGCGAGAGACTGATTCAAAGGCCTTGAAGAAGTCAACAAAGATAACAGCCAGATGCCTGTCTTTCTTTTTTGATAACTCTTCAATTATCCTTCTAAGTGCCAAAATGGGCTCCATGGTCCCACGACCTTTACGGAACCCATTCTGATTTCCACGGAGCAGTCTCTCAATGGGATCCCTGATGCGATTAAATAGAATTCTATTGTATAGCTTTGCAGCAATCGAGATCAATGAGATTCCCCGAAAAGAACCATAGAGTGTTAGGTTGCCCTTCTTGGGACCTGCACCAACTTATTTGTTTTCATTTCTTGTGGGACTCTTGTTGTTCGGTACATGTCTACTATGATGGGATAGATGAGCTTTAAACACTCAGGTATTTTAAAGAACTAGAACTAGCTCTTAATATTGGTTACACCTTGTCATATAATTGATTACACTGTAGTTCAGTTGTTAGCCCAATAAGGGTTAGCCAGATAATATACACACACTCGCTAATATTGGTTACACCTTGTCATATAATTAATTGCGCTGTAGTTTAGTTGTTAGCACAATATTAGTTAGCCAGATAATATAAACACACACTCGCTAATATTGGTTACACCTTGTCATATAATTGATTACACTATAGTTCAGTTGTTAGCACAATGTTAGTTAGCCAGATTATATAGGTACACACTCGTCAATATTTGTTTTATTATAGATACATTTAATTTTAGATGTTAGATGAAAAATAGTTTGCCACCCATTTGATACGACTACAGCTTTATTAACTTTATGAAATGTATCTAACATTAGAATTGTTACACACATATGTGAATTTTTGGAATCTAAAAGACCTATTATCCAATACATGGAAATGATACATGATACACCTAACAGTAATCTTATGGAAACAACACACCTAACAGTAATCGGGTGGAAATAGTACACCTACACCTAACAGTAATCGGGTGGAAGCGATACACCTAACAGTAAACGGGTGGAAGCGACACACCTAACATGTATATTTACAATATATTCACATTGCAGCTGCATGGGGGCGCAAGATAAAAAAACACACTGAAAATTTATCTGGCAAATTAAATTCACCTAACATAGCTTGAAACTTCGCGAGATGATTTTTTTCGTAATTTGAGACAACTGTTAGCGGAAAGTGTTAGCACAATTGCGAAGTTAGCACAATGATTGTGGGAATCTGGCGAAATGTTAGGTGTATTACGCGTTTGCACACACACACACACACACACACACACACACACACACACACACACACACACACACACACACACACACACGTACACACACACACACACACACACACACACACACACACACACACACACACACACACACACACACACACACACACACACACACACACACACACACACACACACACACACACACACACACACACACACACACACACACACACACACCCCCACACACACACACACACCCCTACACACACACACACACACACACACACACACACACACACACACACACACACACACACACACACACACACACACACACACATACATACACCCCCACATACATACACACATACACACACACATAGACACACACATACACACACACATACACACACACCCCTCTTTGTACAACCCCCATTCTGGGGACCGTTATTTCCATCGGTCGGTTCTGGGGTCGATATTGATTTCCTTATAACTTCTTTGTTCTTGGTTTAAATTAAATAATTTTGGCACCATTAGACTCAGGAGACCATTTTACGTTATTCTATTGTTTCAAAATTTATCAACTCTAAAGATTGCTTATTTGTTACTCGTGGGTTGAAGTGGGGACATCATACATACACATTTCACTGGTGTGTTTAAGTTTTTGTCCAATCACGACCCGGTCCCCAGTGTGATTGAGCACATTTCAGGTAGAGTATACACAATCATTAACTCTACCGAATGTTAAACATTATACAATGTGATGCCGTGTCAGACGATATGTGATTGGATAACAAATAATGTTCTGGAATATTCTTGAGAAATAGAAAGGGTTCAATGGGCAGCCATAATCTTAAAATCCTTGTATTCGTAACTAACTCCGCAATATGATTTTGATGTGAGGAAACAATACGTAGATTTCCTTTTTGCTACCAATTTTAACTAAATATTTTAATATTTTTATTACTATTTGTGATAATAATCAAAATAACCAATGAACTTGAAATAAATAATTAACTAAACCTGAGATACATTCATTTAATTTCGCAGCATAGTGCCTAATAATTGTAGGCATATTATTGACTACATGATGTTCGTAACATTATTACAGTCAGATAATATAGTTAAATGCTTTAATTCTGAATTACTTAATATATAAGAAGAAAACAATACATGTATTATTTCATTTCTAAAATTTATATTTTAATAAGCGATTCATTTATTTCGTACTGAATATGGAGAAAAAATGATGTTGATGTAGATTTCATTTTAGCTACCAATTCATTCCGGGGACGTCCCCGGATTGTTAATCGTCCCCGGTTTGTCGTTGTGTATTCATGCAATTGTCCCCGGTATGAATCAGGTACAACGTAATCCTGTGTAATCCGTATCCGTATGTAATGTATATTTTTGAATACATATGATTGCATGAACATACAGTATCAAGTAGGATAGGGTACTAAGCAAGTTAAATTCTTTAGTACTAAATACATAAGAATGAAAACATACGATACGTTGGCCTAGAGGTATTTTTTTAAGGCCCCGGTAGCGCTACATGGCCATAATTTTTATATTGCCTTGTTAGAGCAACTTCTCATTGTCAGAAACGACAATAACTTTGTATGAAGGTCAATGGAAGATTTGTAATTATGAATAAAAAAAAATTCAAATTCAATTTTTTCAAAAATTTGGAAAAATATTGGCAAGTTTTTGGATAAAGATCCAAAAACCTTCAGCAGATTCAATTTTGAGTATTTTTCTTTCTAATTTTTCAAATCGTGTTCGCGCTTTTAGACTTTTGGCAGTTTAACCCGCCAATTTTAGGTCTCTTCTAATTTATAAATCGACTTTAGCCTACGACAATTAATTATTATACTGAAATAACATTAGCCGAAGCCAGTCTATGCGCGACCATTCACCCACTGTTAAGGGAGACTGGATTCGGATGCTTTGACTTATTATTGCGTTGTAGACCTACTGTATTATTCGATTGATCTCTACTATATAATCTCTGACAATATATTTACTTTCGGGGAAATATTAACAGTTCCTTTAGGACGTGGCGCTTTAAGTATGAAACAAAGTTATGACTTATACTAATCACAACTAGATGTCTATTGATTTACATAAAAGGCGCATTCTTTAGGAGATGCTTTATTACCAGTCACATCACCGCACACAACTTCACACTGCTTCACACTGATCTGCCGACAGTTACTGAATTTGATCATATATAAGGAGGATAGCAACATGATACACGTAGGGATTATGAAATAGCATTTAATTCACACAAAACCCACTATAATGTAAGTCGCAATTGCTACCGGTAACCTGTCCTCTAACCTTCAGTAATCAATAAGATTGGGGTTTTTTGGGTTCTTTATCGGTATTCTTCAAATACAACAATATATCCATCAACAGATATAACCATTAATAACAGACAGTGAAATAATGCAGTAATTGTTTTGGTACGGTACCGTACCGGTATGATGTATGCGTTGACCCGTCAGTGAGTCAGGTAATAGTTTATGTTTCGATAATCAAAGACATCTAATGTTCTGGCCAAAGCCTGAAACTTCTACAGAAGTACAGAAGAATCCCAAGCCGATGTTCTGGCTTAGAAAAGATACACACTGACTGAATTGCGTGGGTTTCTGTAGGCCCTGTCCAACACAGTGAAAATCGCTCTGATTGGCTGAGCCGAACAAAGAACAAAGAGAGGTTCAGGTTCCACGTTGGCAGTAAATCAGCTGATAGATTTCGTCATTTGAGTTCCAGGTTTAGAGTATAGCGAATTGCGGAGAAAATTGCTTGTTATATCCGCTAAAGCACACATGCAGACATAGCGGGAAAAAATGGCTTTTTATGTCCGCTAAAATACCTACACGGTATATTGCGGAGAAAAACGGCTGATTATATCCGCAAAAGCTTTTACACCGCTCCCAGAAAATGGGATTTGAGTCTATAAAATATACAAAATCACAGTTTCTAAAACATAAGAATACTCTAAACTACTAGTCCTTCTTACTTGAACGGCGTTTACGAAGTTTTTTGAGGCTAGCAAGAGTCCTTTTCTCTTTGGGGCGAGCCACTTTACTAGGAGGGCTATAACTCCTGGGTGAAGGGTGCAATACAATTGCATCAGAAGGTTTAGGGTTACGGTTGGTGTCTCGTCCATTTTGATATGCTTCTCCTCGAGCTGATTTTCCTCCGCTTGTCGTTGGACGCGTTCGTCCAAAAAACTCTCGCAGAGAATAGGGCCGTCCAAGTTCGATAACTTCTTAGAGATTCTGGATTTCCCGATCGAACTGAGATAAAGCTAATTCGTTTACCGCTTGGACTTGCTGCTGCAATTTACGTTTATCTGAACAAACGTATGTTCCCTTTCTGATCTTTTGTAGAATAGCGTCTAACGCGTTTCGTACAACGCTCTCCTCCACCTTGGTGACGGGTTGTATCGGTGTTAAACCGGGACGATTATACGGGTTAAACGGCGATATTAAATGTCCGCGTCCCAATCCGGCTATCTAGGATGGGCTAATATCTAGGGAGCCCACAACCGGAGTGCCACCGACTAATTTTTAGGGTAACATTAGATCTTTGGACAGTGATTACAACTCGGGAGGATCCTTCATACTATTAGGATCAAGAGTCTGAGGTCTCATTAGGGAATGAGGAGGTCTGATCGAGTATTCCGGAACTCTGATCATCATCGGTTTATTTAAGGATCGTCTGAGTCGAGCGAGCGTAGGTGATACGTCAAACAAGTTTCGCTCGAAACTCCCGTAAGTATAACGAGTAAAACTGTGTTTAGCGCAATGTCTCCGCGGATGTTTATGTCTTTCCGTTTGTTAGTTGGGTCTAGGGCATTCATCGTAATAATACCAAAGATGCACGTCTTGTAGGGGAAACGCGAGTGATCGTTCTCCAGTTTTACAATATTCCTCCATCTGTTCGAAGCTATCCGGTACAACAGGTAGCGGTCGATCGGCGGTAAGATACATCATAGTGAAATAGAGTTGTATGGGTTCTATCATAGGGTCATGATGTATACCTTGAGGATATCGAGTTTCTAGATTTTGTTGGCTGGCAATATTGAGATATGTTTTCTCAAGAATTCCAGATATTTATTGAAGTTGCTGCGTTTATCCGGCTCTTCAACGTCTTCTCTTTCGAGTCGGTTTCGAATAGAATTCTCATGTTCGATTCTCAGTTTATCGTTCCGCCTCCACTGGGTATGATATTTAAATAGAACCATTTCCCTTTTGGTGTCTATATTGTCCATATCGTGTAAATCGATAGGATAACCAGTAGTTAAGAAGTCCATATACGTACCATTACGATGTGTATAGTGAGCGGTGCATTTTCTATAGTCCAATTCACGCGTGAGTTGTTCCTTGGACATTGGCGGTTCGATATAACGACCATCGTCCTCCGTAGTAGCTGGACTAGCATCGCCGCGTATTAAGCTATCAACAAACGCTTGTAACGGTAGGGTATATCGCTCCCTGATACCAAGATCATCTTCTATCAACTCAGTCATCGTTGCTATATGAGTTTATCAATATTATAATTAATTATATTAGGCTAGCGGGCGTCGCTGCCTACCCCTCTTTTTATGGGTGGGGTGGAGTGAGTGGGGCAGGGTTGTCGGATGTCGAAGGAGTGAGTGGGGCAGGGTCGTCTGAGTTTAAAGGTGTGAGAGGGGCAGGGTTGTCGGATGTTGAAGGAGTGGGTGAGGCAGGGTTGTCCGAGGTTGAAGGAGTGGGTGGGACGAGGTCGTTGGATGTTGAAGGAGTGGGTGGGGCTGGGTTGTCGGAGTTTTAAGTAGTGAGTGGGGCAGGGTTGTCGGATGTCGAAGGAGTGGGTGGGGCAGGGTCATTGGAGTTTAAAGGAGTGAGTGGGGCAGGGTTGTCGGATGTTGAAGGAGTGGGTGGGGCAGAGTCATTGGAGTTTAAAGGAGTGAGTGGGGCAGGGTTGTCGGAGGTCAAAGGAGTGGGTGGGACAGGGTCATTGGAGTTTAAAGGAGTGAGTGGGGCAGGGTTGTCGGAGGTCAAAAGGAGTGGGTGGGACAGAGTCATTTGAGTTTAAAGGAGTGAGTGGGGCAGGGTTGTCGGATGTTGAAGGAGTGGGTGGGGCAGGGTTGTCAGATGTTGAAGGAGTGGGTGGGGCAGGGTCGTTGGAGGAGGATAGGGTTTGGGGGCAAGGTTAACTGCGTCTGTTGTTGTTATGCAAACCATGCGTTCATGGCATGACTTATTTGATACATCAGATTTAACTACCACCAATGTTCTTGATATTGTCAAGGAGTTTACATGGTGCAGCAACTCTTCTGAACTTGCAGATTGCATCAGTGAGCAGCATGTCAGCAATCCGGCATTGAGTAACTGTGACATGGTCTTTGGTGATTCTCAAGAAGATAAAAACAATCTATGCAATTCTGATACTGAATCGGGAAATGTTTCTGGTAAAGATGATATGGATGTATTTTCAAGTAACTGAATTTGAATTTGAGTCAGAATCAGCTTATACAAATTATAGCAAGAAAACGAAACGTAACGTTCTTAATGAATGTCCTTCATGAACCACTTTTAATTGTATATTGCAAATGTATATCAAGTTGTTTATCAGGAAAATTTGTCATAAAATTATATATTCGATTTGATTTCTTATTGTTTGTTGAAATAATAGATAGGGCAGTGAGGCAGTGAGGGCTCGCCATTCTGCTTTAAAACACGATTACTAAAGTATTTGATTTCCAAATTGGCACATTCGACATATATATATTCTACTTACTTAAAATTAATCTCTACTTTTTAGGTGACAATGAATTCCTAGTCCCCATTTTGAACCATGCCACACATACTGCTGCGTTTGGTCAAAATGTTAAATTAGATCACAACATATTAATTACATTGTAGATTCCAGTCCCCACATTGAACAACAGCACCCATACTACAACGAGTGTTTGGAATGTTATATAACTGTATGGAAAAGGGGACACTTGAAACTATCGCATTATACTGGGGTCAGTGAAATTTTCAAAACTCAAACACAAATTTACACACGTATTTGACAGGTTTGGGTGGAACAGGGGACATCGCCGAAATGATCTGAAATTTTCAGAATCCATTAATTTTAGTACGTAGATTCCATTTTTGATATCTTTTCATTCCGGGGACGTCCCCGGATTGTAGATCGTCCCCGGTTTGTGGCTGTGTATTCATGCAATTGTCCCCTGTTTGAACCAGTTCACCTACACACCCCCACACACACACACACACACACACACACACACCCCCCCCCCCTACACACACACACACAGACTTTTGAAAAACGGCCATAGTATAATTATATCAGTTCGCTGATGGCTCGCCATACGTGTCTCGCCCCACATATTTCGAAAACTCAGAATATTCTCTCTTTTTTTAAGCTAATTAAGACAGGACAAATTAAAAAATAAAATGTGGTAAATTTTTACAAATCCGTCTCCCAGACTACAAATCGCAGACAACCTACGCTGGACGAGACTACATATTGTAGTCTTGTACAACTTCCAAGACTACATTGTAACCTTGGAAACTTGCTTATTAGTACAGAGTATTTAATCTTTAAGCACTACGATTTAATCGCATCAACTTCTTTACAACATTTTAAGGCTGGTGTATCGACAGTAAATTTTAATCGTATTTTAAAGTTCAATCGTTTTATGTGATATTTTAGAATATTATTATTCTTGGATTTTTATTTACACTACCTAACTTTTACTAATTTTATATCTTAATTAAGCCATAGCATAAGCCGTTATGTATTTACTTGTCATATGTTATGTGTCGTGTTATTTTATTTCAATTCGCTGCTATAACTGTGATGTCTCCGAATAATATAAATAAAATAAAATTAAATTAAATTAAACGTACCTAATGTTCAGTTCATTCATTACACTATTATTGATTAGCCTAAATCAAACAAACAATTACCGCTAACGGAACTTCATTCTTGTTATATTATGACGCCATCTCTTCCAAAACAACTCAAATGTTATTGACAAGTCTACGTTTTTATGTATTTTGGGATTTACTTTCTATTGTTGTGTAATTAAATTTGTGCTACAATTTTACAATTTATATATGTTAAATCAAAAAATTAGCTTTCGAACGATACTTGAATGACAGAAATCCGTTTAGCGGTTCAAATTTTACAACTTTGACCAAAATCTTAGATATTTAATTCCTTAAAGTGTTACGTGCCATAATAATACGTAACGATACCAGAGAATTATAGAAACTTTTTCGATTTTTGTTGATTACTTCTACTAGTTCATGGCAGGACTAGGTGCTTCTGCAATTCAAAACATGAGTTACGCTTATTTTTATTTTAATTTAAATTAAATTGCATTTACTAACAATATCATCCATCAAAAGTATATAATATAGTATCCTATTCACTGAATATAGAATATAGATAGATAGGCACACATAGAGAATAATATTACGGTTTAAACAATCCACCCTTGCGCAGTTTCTTACTGGATGTTGCCATGGTTGCCATCCACGCGGGGAGTTTGCGTTTATTACCACTGGAATTTGAATCCGATGACGGCGCTCTGGTTCCTATGGCAACGCTAGAACTCGACCCAACCAATAAGGTGTCCCTTTGGTTCTCTTTCCCACCGGAAGTAGTCGCGATGTCGACATCGTCATAGATGGCATTGCTATGGGAACGAGGATTAAAGGATGACCGATCGACCTCGATGTTCCCATGGTTACGACAGAATTCGCGTATGAGAGGGACGGCGTCGCTTAGCAACTCAGCCTTAGCAACGGAGATACCCTCGATGTTGCTGATAGCTTCAACAGTGGTCGGTCTTACAGAGGCCATAGCCTGGAGGTTAGAGTCCGTTGCTATGTAGAAAACAGCTACATCCTTAGCAACGGCGACGCGACGACGTAAATCGAGAAGCAGCGAGAAGAGCTCGGCCTCGAGGAGGGAGCCGTTAGCTGACGTTTCTGTGGTCGTTTCAACCTCGTCGCGTTGGGTTCGCTGAACCGGTTGGGTACGGAGTCGCTCGAGTTTGTCTTCCTTGAGGAGCTCCGCGCTGGGGACCAACTCGAGGCGTTCGACGCGCCTCCCAGCGGCGGACACGTGAACCGTGGCCCCGAACCCGCCCCCGGGGACCGCTCGCTCCTCCAGCAGTCCCTCCCGCACCAGCTGCCGACCCAACGCCTTCCACCACGCGTCGCTGTGCGCCCGACCGGCGGCGAACACCCCGCCCCCGCTGGGGGGCGTCCGACAGGCCCCAGGCGGGACCCGTTTAGACGCGGAGCCGCGTAGCACCGCAATAGGGACGGCTAGACCGTAGCCGCAAGGGAGACGATCGATCGCGCCGACTAACAGTCGGTACATCGCCGTAAAATCCCGAGGTAAAAAATCCGACTTGGACGCGGGTTCGACCCCGGCGGTCTGCCAACCTCCTTGGCTAGACGCGGAAATAAACCGCCTACAATTATCGCAACACTTCCCTGTCCCGATAATGTTACTATTTTTTATTCTCGATTTTTCTGTTTCGAAATGTTCCAGAATAAACTTCCTCCTACAAGAAGTGGAACTTAGATATATTTCCATCCTTTGCTGCATCAGCTGATTGTGACGACGGAACGCGTCATCGCTGATGTCATTCAAAAAGAATTTAGCCACATTGAAATCCGTGTTGGAGTAGAAAGTTAGGCATCGAGCGGGTTGTCCGTCACGGCCCGCTCTGCCTAACTCCTGGTAGAAAGTCTCGACACTACGAGGGGCCCCGTAATGGATCACTAAACGCACGTCGGGTTTGTTGATTCCCATACCGAAAGCGACCGTGGCGACCACGCAGCGCAGACGGTCTCGGGTGAAGTCACGCTGCGCCCCCTTGCGCTCCAATATGGTTTTATCCGCGTGGTAGACGCCAGCTGCGATTCCCAACCCGACGAGCAGCTCTCCGACGGACTCCGTCTGTTTCTTCGTCTGGCAGTAAATTATTGTGGGACCCGGGAAGTCGAGTTTACCGGATTTACCGGAGCGAATCATCGCGGATTTCAAATCGGCTTCCGGGTTGGAGGATTTGAGCCGCACCTCAAGGAAAATGTTGGGTCTATCGAAGCTGGAACAGTTGATTACCGGACGACCGAGAGACAAAGCGGAGACAATGTCGGAGCGTACGGGAGGCGTGGCGGTTGCGGTTAGTGCGAGAAATGGGACGGAAGGAAGACAACGACGCAACTCGCCCAACCCGCGGTAACTCGGCCGGAAGTCGTGGCCCCATTGGGACACGCAATGGGCCTCGTCTACCGCCACCAGGGAGACCCCAGGACGCCGACTAGCGGCGGCTAGACGCTCCTTGTTCGCTACGGCGTACTCGGGGGCCATGTAGACGAGTCGGTAGCGGCCGGCGTGGATCGCGTCCCACAGACCGGTGGCAGTCTGCGCGGAGCCCAGCAGACAGGCTGGCACCTCGCATAGAGACAGTTGGGCCACCTGGTCCTCCATCAAGGATATAAGCGGGGAGATCACTAGTACGATAGCGGGGCCTAGTAGCGCGGGTAGCTGGTAGCATAGACTCTTACCGTACCCTGTAGCCATGACTACCAGCTGGTCGCGTCGCTCCCGTGTAGCCAATGAGATTACTCGCCACTGCATAGGTCGGAACCCAGAGTGTCCGAAGTGGTGTTTGAGTTTGCGGAGTTCCTGAGCCGATGGAGGAATCAACTCCGATTGGTCAATACCATTACAGCCTACACAATCGTCCTGAGTCGAGGGCAGCTGTGATTGGTCAGTCTTATGGACAACCTGAGACTCAGGAAGATGTGATTGGTTGTCTAACATTGGCGGATTACTCAGCGGTTTTGGGTCACATAGCTCGTCTAGTACACTGCAGTCAAAATCATCCCCCCAATCGTCATCATTAATAGTCGAAGAGGACAATGATGTTTCTAGTTGAACAGCTGATTGTCCCCCAAGGGGGTCACTAATGACTCCACAACCGTCATTAATTGCTGAAGGAGAAGGAGGCAATGAAGTTTTAATTTTAACAGCTGATAGTCCCACCGGGGAGTCAGTAAATTCTCCGTTAGTAGAACTCCTCTTAAAGCTCGAGTTGAGTTTGCAGTTACTTGAATCTGCGCTTTCATTACTGGACGCAAGATTGGAAGGTTTTGAGTCAATCTTGGTTCTAACTAAGCTAGAAATGCTTTGCAATCGAGATAAACAATCCGTGACGTCATCGCGATAATCAAACTCATATAACAGTAAAATACGACTGATAATTTCCCCATGTCTTGCGACTTCCGAGAAACTATTAAATAGTTCACATTCGTGTTGTTCGTCCATCTCCATATTGGAATAGGAAACGTGATCATTGACAACAAAATAGTCTTAAATTTTAGTATTGTTTTAAAGAAAAATAAGTAATTGTATTATGTTTATTCACCAGTCTAGTGATATGATAGGGTGATATTAATATTGAGTAATTATATATCGCAGACGTATTGTATTGCACTGTATAATGTTTAGCATTGAATCCAGACTATTCAGGGCCCTCTCCTCCAGGTACCAGCATTGTGACATTGTTACCATTGAGAAGGATCTCATCGAGTTTGGTAATACGTCTGCCCTCCGGGGTGTTCTCAAACTCTAAAACATCTTCCAACACCTAAAAAAAAAGGTGCCGGTGCAAATACTCGTAAATACATACAAATACAAATTAATATTATAACTCTAGAAGGAAGAGGACACATAAACAATAAACATATATAATAATAATAACGAATATATCAAACACACCGTACACCGTACCCTATATGGAATATTGACAAAAAGCGCGCCACACGGGTACTGGTTAAACGAAAACCGCGCCAGCCATGACTGCATGACATTCAATGCACGCCAACCATTGACAGGTTGACTTGACCATTACATTTTGCAATTATTGTAATCATTTACCAGTTTATACTGCAGTACCTAGACCTACTCCTACACAGTATTTTAACATGGAAATGCGAGCGTAGCGAGCAAGAAAATTTTGCAGAAATGTTAAGATTAATACAGTAATACTGTAATATTCAGATAGTAGGTCAGCCGACTGTTTTCAAATACAGATGTGATTAAATTGAAATTGCGAGCAAGAAAATTTTAACATTTTTGGTAGGTCAAGCGACTGTTTTTTACCTACAGATGTGATTATGAATTAAATCGGAGTGTAGCGAGCACGGAAAATCTGCTGAATCGTTGTTTTAGGCTATATTGCAGTATTGGCAGATTGGTGTGAAGAATTGAAAAACCTTTCAATCAATTCATTATTAAACTTTGATTATTAAACACATTAAAACTTTGGCCTGATATTGGCCATGATGATTAAAGTGGATTGGATATGGTACCTTCAATGCTCAATCTGTCGGTTTGTCCATAATGTGGGTGATAAAATATCACTGTAATCAAATAGGCCCTATCCCTATTATTACGTATTACAGTTATTCTGTTATTTGAATGGTGAATAAGTCAATAAGAGTAGGGCGTAATACAGTAGGCATAATACACAAATGAAGGGCGAAGCGAGCGAAAATTTTTAAGGCTAAGCCTAACTCTTTTTATAAATAGGCTCTATTGGCTGACTGGTAGAATTTCAAGTACAGAAGTAGAGTGGCTTTATACAGTTATATGTTGCCAGTCAGCCAGTGCATTTTGATACTGTACATGACAGCATGACATCCATTCAGCCATTTCCGCGCCAAGGATCCTCAATGCGCGCCACACGCCCCTGTTCCTTCGCGCCAGGATCCTAAATGCGCGCCACACGCCCCTGTTCCTTCGCGCCAGGATCCTAAATGCGCGCCACACATGTTGAGCAAACTCTACATAAATTCCAACCTGGCACCGTACTGTTGACATTTGGACAATAATCTAATATATCTGAATAAAGTAAAACCAATAACGTTTTGTCGTTAGCCTCATGATTTAGCCATTGAAAGAATGCCTGTTCACGGTTATATTGAAAAATATCGAGACATGAAAAATATCGAGAGTAAAAATAATGCGAGTAAAAATATCGAGTGTTGAAAACTAACGATAATAACATAATATCGCAAGTTCAAAAAACATCGAGAGTAAAAATATCGAGAGTGAAAATATAGAGTGTTGAAAAATATCGAGAGTAAAAATATCGAGTGTTAAAAAATATCGAGAATAAAAATATCGAGAGTAAAAATATCGAGTGTTGAAAAATATCGAGAGTAAAAATATCGAGTGTTGAAAAATATCGAGAGTAAAAATACCGAGTGTTGAAAAATATGGAAAGTAAAAATATCGAGGGTAAAAATATCGAGTGTTGAAAAATATCGACAGCAAACTGTAGACTTATAGCATATCATTCATTATCATTATATTTATTTCTCCAATCAAACAAATAAGAAATTGCAATACACTTTCATAATTAAATCAATACTTATAAATGATGACTGAAGCTGGCTGACTGCTAATAGCCTGGAGCTAGTGGATAGCCAGCCAGCATAGCTGTATACAGGTCTGCAGGTATAAGTATAGCTCTGTAGCTGTATGTATAGGCAGGCAGGAGCAGGAGGGAGCCCTCTACCAAGTTTACTGTCTGTAAAAGCCTTTGCTGAATTGCCCCGTTATTTTTATTATCTTTTACATTAAAATACTCTGTAGTTGATTTAATAAGTGTAAGAGACCGTATTATTGCTGTATCGGTGTTTTTAGAGGATCTAAGACCTATTTCCTCCGTATGTGTACTGTGAAAGGCATATTTTATGATTCTATGGCAATTCGTGACGCAAAGGGGTGATAGCTACTCTTGAACAGTAGTTACTATGACTACGGTTAACAGCTGACATTCATACGTGTTGATTTCCTTTGTTCTACGGCGTCTCTCAGTTCAGTCAGCCAATTAGAGCGTTTTTGTGGCTCCTTGTACAGAAAATTTCCGAGAAATGACGCAATGCCTATGTGCAGTGTTTACATTCAGTCCTGAGCCAAAGAAAGAACGGCTTGGAAGTATTTTGTGCTTTACTGTTTTTAGTCTTACACTAGTAGGTTTAATTACAAGGACATATATCCTTTAACTACCTGACTCATGGAATCACTGCTAACTGATCATACATGCTGACTGCTGAAACATTGCAAACTCATAACAATCAGTGTTTTCATTGTTGTTTTATACTGCTATTTACGTCAGTTCTTCATAATATGGTTGATGAATTATTATATTTGGAATAACGATAAATAACCCCGAAACCCAATATTCTTGATATACCGAAGGTAAGAGAGAAAGGTTACCAATAACGATTGTGACTTATGTTAAAGTGGTTTGAAGTGAATCCAATGTTATTTGATAGACCCTACATGAGTCAGCCTGTGTTCCTTTTATATGTGACTAAAATCAGTGAAGATTGGCAGATTAGTGTGCAGTATTGTGCAGCATTGTGTATGAGTGAGTCTGTTAAAGAAGCAATTCCTAAAGAATGCGCCATATATGTGAATTATAATTAAGCCATATCGTTGTGAGTAGTTTAAGTCATAACTCTGTTTATATAGATAAAGCGCCACGTGTTTATATAGATAAAGCGCCACGTCCTAAAGGAACTGTTAATATTCCCGAAGGTGAATAATATTGTCAGAGATTATATAATACTGTCAGTCGAATAATACATTAGGCTTACATAGCAATAAAATTAAACCGTCGAACCCAATCTCCCGGGAATCTCCAGCGGGTGAATGGTCGCGCACGGATTGGTTTCGACTAGTGTAGTGAATCAAATACTTGTCATAGACTAAAAACTGATTTAATATCTAGAAGACATCTTAATTTGGTGGGTTAAACTGCCAAAGGTCTGAAAGCGCGAACACTGTCTACCAGACAGCAGTACCGAGCGAGTACGGCTGCAGGAGCGAGGCCTACTACAGTACTACTTACTTACCTACAGACTTACCATATTAACGTAATCGTCAAATCCCAGTAACGTTCCTACAAATTCCTTGTCCGACTTCATTATGATGTGGATTCTCGATCCAATACATTTATCAACTAGTTCTAGTGGCAACAGTTGTGACGTATTGGAAGTAGGTGTTGAAGTCGAAGTCATTTTAGCAATTTGACAAATGAAATGAATGCGAATGACCGTACCGGTATATAATAAAGCCTACTGGCCTATCTATAGTACTGTACTGTAGTACTGCAGTACAGCAGTAGGCAGGCTACAGCCTGTGAGCACTGGTGAGCCTGACTGAAATACTTCCATAACGTGCGCCAGATAGCGTCTTTAAACCGCGCCAGTGCAGCAGTGCAGTGGCGGGTCCGAAACCGCGCCAATCACCAATACCAACCTACTGACCTACTAGACAGCTAGAAAATTAAAAAAAAAACATAAAAAAAACATGAAACACAGTTTCAAGCCATTCGTTAATAGGCCTAAAATTTATTGTATTGGAACATAATGCTATAATAGCTATAATAAACGCTATAATAGCGGGATTTGTGAATTATTTGTGAATTATTCAACTTTTAGGGCTGATATGTGAGTGGATTTCTTTACTTTTTTCGAAGGTGTCCCTATGCATTTTAATGTCTTCCAGAGCTCTTTGGGGTTGGATTTGTTTGCTTCCAGTTTCTGTTTAAAGAAGTCAGCTTTCGCATTTCGAATTTTAGATGTCACACAGTTTCTCAGATTTTTGAACTTGATATGGTTCTCAGCATTTCTGTGGTGATGGAAAGTTTCAAGTGCTATATTTCGCGATTGTAATCAATTCTGTGATTGTGCTGTTGATCCAAGGTTCAGTGGCAGCCTTTACTCGAATTTCCTTCATTGGGGCAATGTCGTTTAATATATTATTTAATTCATTCGAAAGTGTTTCGGCAGTTTTATTGACGTCAGATTCACCAAGGATTGAAGGCAACACATTGTTGTTTTAACTTCAGGGATAATGACTGTAGAAAGGGTTTCTAATGCCACGGTTAACGAAAACAGTTTCTATTTATATGGCCATTTCATCCTCACGGACGTCTTCAGTAAATAAATTAAAATAACATTAAAACACAATTTATAAACCTAAACCATAATATTAAATTTAACGTACGGTACAACCAATTATTATGCCACCAAATTCCGATATACACAGTATGATAGGATGTATTAGATTAACATATTTAGATTTATCATAATACTGTATGTAGGCCTAGAGATATAATTGTAGGCTACAAGTGTTGTTAAGGTATTAGACGTTCAATATTAAATTTAAAAATAAAAATAAAAAGGGTGCTAAATGAAGAGGTGTAAAAAGGGTGGGTAACGTTAAAACCATTAAATGATTAAAAATTGTTAAAAATTGTTGGTTCCAATATTAAGTCGTTGAGTTACAAATTTACAAATAAAAGTGAGGCTGGTAAAAGGGTAAAAAAAAAATTCTAAAAAAAATGTTGGTTCTGAAATAAAAAATCATTAAAAAATATATTTAAAATAAGGGAAAGAATACCTAAGCCATAAAATTGAGGGGGATAAAAGGATACATATTACTGTTACTAAATAAAAGGAATCCCTACAAGATTACATATTACAATTTTTAAAAAAGTTTTTGTTTTGGTATTTCCTATTGAATACTAATATGTTCGGCTATAGTACGTACATTACAGCTGGCTGACACAATGTATATTACAGCAAGTAGAGTGTACTGCACAGTTAATTAATTATTAGAGGTGGTGTGAGTTTGTTACATCCAAATGTTAGGTGGGGGCGAGCCATCGGGTCGAAGTTTCATTCTATAGAAGTGGTACCAGTTTATTGAGGGGTGGGCGGTGGCAATTAATGAGTAATGCTTCAGTATGAATACGACGCTGGTGGTTACGAAATTGCTGGACGCATGTTACTTCGTAATTATTACAGCTACTGAAATGTTGAAGCAATAGCACCTCCGGGTCAGTTGTTGTCACAGTACATATCGGCTTGTTGTTCTTTATTGCCTTATCTAGAGCTTTCCTGTAGCTGCTGATGTTCTCCCGATGTTTATTGAGCCTCTTGTGCAGACGTTGTTCAGTTTGACCGAGGTAGTATTGATAGGGGTGAGTTTTACATTTAATGGTATAGAGAATGTTGCTGGATTTACAATCAAACCTCCCGATGATTGGCTCGCCCCATGGTGTCTCTTTCATATCCGTAATTGCCAAGCAGGTGAGGCAGCGGGGTTGCAAACATGGATGGTTACCTGGGGCTGTTTGTGGTTCCTGTTTACGTATTAGAAGCTTTCCCAAAGTAGGTGCATTTCATGGGACAGTTTGTAATGTTACACCAAGGTGCTGAACTCGTCTGTTATGCCGACGCACAACTTTGCTGAGGGTAGGGATAAATTGTGGTGTCGTTGACAGATAGAAACGTTGGGTAGGAGGTTTTATGTTGTTTTGTTGATTGGTATGGCTTGGTGAATGCGGAAAGTCCTGATCGTGTTCGGCGGCAGTGAATGTTGAACATTGGGGTGGGTCCCACGCATACAAACTTAAAAGGAAGTTCAAGGGGTATCCTCTGAGTTTACACTTTTCGAGATATAAATGCCTTTGTTGTTTGAAATGATTTGTTGAATCCGTTAGTCGGCGAATGCGCAGCAGTTCAGCTCGAACTATGGCTAGCAAGGATGGTTTGTGGTGGAAGCTTGAGTATGCGATGGGTAGTTTATTAGACATTGGTTTCCTATATATTTTGGTTGTTAGTTTTGTTGAGTTTGAAGCTTGAATAGTAACATCTAGGTAGTTTATGGATTTTCTGGAGTAGTCTACGGTAAACTGTATAGAGTTGTTATTGTATAGGTCTGAGCAGGCGGAGTTGAATGCATAGTTTAGTTGTTTTATATCAGTGTCAGTGAGCCATTCGTTGTAAACACACAGGCTGTCATCCACTAATGTTCGAAAGTATAACGGGACCCGTAGCGAGATTGCGATCGCCCTCTTGAGCACTCTGTAACAACTTATGATGGCGTAATCTCCACTGTGGCTGCCTCCCATGGGCGCCCCAGCCAACTGAAGGTAATAGTGTCCCGAAAACCGGAAAAAGTTGTGAAACAGCAGGAAACGCAATATTGCTGCAAGTTGTTCGGCGGTGAATTTGGAGCGGTATGGTAACGTAGGGTCCTCGCTGAGTGCTTGCATAGTGGCTTCGATGCCTAGTTCGTGTGGGATGGCTGTGAACATGTCGATAACATCTACCGTAACAAAAGTGTAGTGATATGTTGATCCTTGTCTGGGTAAAGTTTCTTTTAAGTCCAATGAGCTCTTTAAATAGTTCGACGCTGTGGTAACAAGTGGGTGCAGGTAGTGGTGCATTAATTTAGATAGGGGAGTAAAGAACGCATCCGTATTCGAAATTATAGGTCTGCCTTTGGGGATAAGTTTGCCGTTTGGGTGTTGAATCCACTCGGATCTTGGTTTGTGGTCTTTTAGAGTTATAAACAAATAGCCTGTGGTAAACGTGTTGGGGAATAAGTAAAGGCGTAGGAATGGGTTTGTGATTGCAAGCTGGTCGAGAAGCTGTCTACATTTTACGCGGAATTTAGCAGTGGGGTCTCTGGGTAACTTCTCATAAGTGGTAGTATCGCTTAATATCCGAGATATTTCGAATTCCTTATCGACATAATCTAGCAATATGATGTTATCTGTTTTATCACCTTTAAGAAATACAGTATTTTTGTTCTTGCGCAGTTGTTGCAGAGCTTTTTGGTGCTGGGTTGATAAATTAGGTGGATATTGTTTGTTAATGTAGTTTGGATTAGTTTTGTAAATAGCGCGATGCAGATCACTAATAAGTGCTTCCACTTGGGGTTCATCAACCCTAGCGGATACGTACCGAGCGTGCGAAAAATATGGTGGGTCGGGTGGTTCAGGTGGGGGTTCGATAACCTCTGGGATCGTGTTAAGAGCAGTTGGGCGATGTTGAGTTACGAAGTAGTCTCGGGTCTTGGCACGTGTGCGTGATGCAGGTGTGTCTGATAGAGGCTGCTTCGCAGGTTGGGAGTTGTTGCTACGGGGCGTTGTGGTAGCATCCGGGTGATGCGGTAAGGGTGGTGAAGAAATACCGCTTGGTGTTATCCCTGTGGCTGTGGCTTTGGCACCCTGGGTATTAATATTAATTACATTGGTATGTGAAGTTGGGGTTACATTTGTTTGGAAAAGACAGCGTCTGCCTGTGGGAAGCATTGCTCGTGGTCTATGTCTGGCCACGCGTGGTGTTTCATTTTCTATGTTATTTGCTTGGAACTGGGTGATTGTGGGCTTGGCTGGTGTATGGTTTATTTTATCAACTACAGGGAGGGTATTATTGAAACGTTTGCTGTGGTGTCATACTGTGTATATCGGAATTTGGTGGCATAATAATTGGTTGTACCGTACGTTAAATTTAATATTATGGTTTAGGTTTATAAATTGTGTTTTAATGTTATTTTAATTTATTTACTGAAGACGTCCGTGAGGATGAAATGGCCATATAAATAGAAACTGTTTTCGTTAACCGTGGCATTAGACCCTTTCTACAGTCATTATCCCTGAAGTTATAATTATGGATACGCCACGAACGGCATCATTTCGACTTCTTTCCCATTTAAACATTGTTGTTTTGTATAGCTGGTATAGCTATACTGGTATAGCTGGTATAATAGACCAGTTGAGTTTTAAAAAAAAGTTATTGAGCTTATGTCGCAGTGTGGCAATTTGAAGGTTTTGGATATTAAATGCATCTGAGTTTGTATCACTAAGGATATAAATTTATTTATATTCTGATGTGTCTCTGATCAATAACTCAATGCTTTCGAAGAAATCCCTGGTCTGAAGGTCTGTAAATGACAAGCAGTAAAATAGGTTTTGTGTTTGGGAGGATAAGAGATCCCATTAGGCATTCCGTTTCATTTTCAGTGGGGAGACTAATTTTTTGGAAATTCAAGTAGGAATTAATATAAAGAGCAACACCACCGCCCTGTCTCGGCCACCTGCGGAAGAATTACTCATTGTTGGTGCAGCTGAACATATATTATAATATAACATCGTAGTTGCAGTGAATAAACGCGATATATCACAACAGTAAATCAAATATCAAATAAAATATCACAGTATATTTACAGTATTAAGCAAGATAAATAGGAATCGATATTCTGAGACTCCAATTTGTGATTTCCGAGAGTAACAGGCAGATTTGATATTTTATGTTTTATACCCGTCACCTGGTGCAACTTTGAAGAGCTGGCGTAAGATTTTTCGCCAAGACCAGCATTTTGCTCCCGGTGTGGTTTTGCACAGAGCGGGTGCAAATTTTTTTTGCACCCGGCACCTCGTTCATCACAGAAAATAAAATATTTCAATAGGGCTGGAAGACGGTACGTACTAAAAGGTAGACGATCTATATCTATAATTTACATTAAAAAAACGCCCCTTGCGGGTGTGTTTAACTTTTGGATTAACATGGTGGTCTGAAAAATACCGCAGGTAAAAATTAGGGTAGATCTGCCTATGCCTAATTGATACTGGTAAGTTTTTTTTATTGGCCTATAGTGCTCTCTATATTCCTGTATTCTATATCGACCAGAAGCTGACAGCGGATAACAGGATGGAGGATTGACAGAGAGATGGGGGGTCTTGCTTTAACGCGTATGCGGAGCCTACGCGGAGCCTCCGCGTAGGTGAAAATAATTATGTTTTGCGAATCTGAAATTTTTAAGACGGTAAGCGTAGGTAGCCAATAGCTGATATGCAAATCAGTGGGAAATTTAAATTAATGATACAGTGGACATGCTGACTTAAACAGAACATACCATAATGAAAATAATATAAATTAAGTTCTTTAAGAACAGACTAACAGTAACAGACTGGTACGGTACCGGTACCCAGTACAGAAAAGATGAATCAGTACGTTCTAAAACGTATACCGACCCATTCTGAGCTATAACAATGCAATACAGTACAGAGGTATACCGATCTTAAAAAGCAAAATATACTGGCCTATTGGCCTACCGAGCTAACACCGACCTATACCGAGCTAACTCCGATCTATACTGAGATGGATAAAACGGTCGGCCTATTATGACTAACACAGTCGGTCAATTTTATTGACCGACCGATTGCATACTATTAACTATCCAAGGCAGATATGCGTCCCGGTTAGTCCCATTAAAGCATTTGTGCGGAAACTATACCTTGGCCCCAATTCAGCGGGGATTCAAGTTAATTACAAATGTCAATCTTAGCTTACTTGTAAACCGAATATTAAGGGGGGGGGGGGAATCCCCCACCATCCGTCTGTATGTCTATCTGACTATCCGACAATCTGTCCGTCAAATATAATAAAAGGGCACACCATCTAGCTAAACGTTTGCTAAAGCGGTTTTCCTGGTCGCAGAATTCTTTTCGAGTGTCAGTTTTAACATTCGATGGCTTCCAAATTGTCTGTTTGGCAGTGAGGCTGTCGGTTATATTTTGACGGACAGACGGACATGCATACAGACAGAAACGACGTGGCAAAATTTGAATAATGACATCAGAAATGAAGTCATCGACCCCGAAAACCCATATAGAGAATTTTTAGACAGTATACTTTTTATTGACGGACAGACATACTGACGGACAGACCGACAGTCAAATGGACAGACAGCCATATCTTTAGAAGTAAGACAGAAATTGCTAAACGGTTTTCAAATTTGGAATCTTGATAAAAATCTGCTCTAGATTAAATCATTAAAAAAATTGAATTTTGAAGGGCCTAGTTTTCCTTGAATTAAGGAGGGGTGTGTGCCCCCCCCCCCCCCCCCCCCCCCCCCCCTTAGCCGTTAGGGTATTTTACAGTGCATAAGTATGCGTTGATGGGGGTCGAGAAACGAAATTGTGAATTTACTATTATTTAATGTTATCCAACACCCAGCCAACCAACACCCAGCCAACCAACACCTAGCCAACCAACACCTAGCTAACCAACACCTAGCCAACCAACACCTTGCTTAATTATTATTAGTTTATTATCTTATTTTATTCCTCGACAGTAATTCCCCTTTGTTTAACATCATGTTTAATGTTAATAATTTGTTGCAATTAAAAGTTCAAAGTTCAGTTATAATTACATCAGAACATTGTAATTATAACAATATAGCAGGGAACTGATAGTAAAATATATCGCAGCTTTCGCAGGTAGGTCTACTGTGATAACAATAGGTGTATAATGCTTCTGCCTATACTGCTATATCTGTCCCAGACATGTACCAGACTAGTTAACCAGTCAGCTTAGTTGTTTACGTGATGCTCGAAGTCCCAGACTTGTTAACCAGGCAGCTTAGTCGTTCACGTGCTGCTCGAAGTCCCAGACTAGGTAACCAGTCAGTTTAGTTGTTTACGTGGTGCTCGAAGAGTCGAAGCCCCAGACTACCGGTAGTTAGCGTGCTGGTTTAGTTGTTCACGTGCTCGAAGTCCCAGAATAGATAAATCAACAACATTAACGGATGAGTGAGTTAAACCATAATAAATAATTTATTCTGATTCAATGAATTACATTGGCAGATTGGTCTTACTCTATTCATGTATTCAATGTTAAAACAGATTTGAATTTACCGCCAATATATAGGTGGCAGATCTATGAACCCTAGTCAACATATCCACCTAACCAAAGTTGCATAAGATGGGTTTCTAAGAAAATATTATGAAAATAGTGTCATAAATAGGGAAACGATCGGCCTCCGCTAATTTCAGCAATCAGCTCGCTGCATAACCTGTTATTTAGTACACCTTGTCTGCCACCCTTTCCAGTACAAATAACATGTCTTTCAATCATTTGAATTTCCCGCGCTATGGAGCAGGGTGGCACCTTTTAGGGACTTATCTAGTACTGTAGTAACTCATCTGTCCGCTGCCTCATTTATTTAAATTTCCCACTTATTTGCATATCTGCTATTCTAATGGACCTACGCTTACCGTCTTATAAATTTCAGATACGCAAAACATAATTATTTTCATTTACGCGGAGGCTACGCGGAGGCTCCGCGTAGCTCCAAAGCTAGACCCCGGATGGACCCGGAAGACCCAGAGATGGGAGACCTCTCCACTGCTGCACTGTCTTATTCTGATAGTCAGATAATGCAGTAGTGGCATCCTGCATGTCCTGACTAATGCAGTAATGACTGATTTCGTGATACCACAAAGATGAAAGCATTATGGACTAAAAAAACAAATTGCGTAATTAAATTACTGACTAGGAAAATAAATCCATTCTAAAATACGTTTTTTTATTGTAAATTTTCAGATTATCGCTCGTTATAGGTGGTTATAGCTTGTTTTAGGAAGTTATAGCCCGTTATAGATCGTTCTACCCTTTTACTGTTTTAGTATGTACCATGGAAGACAGTCCGACAAGACAACAGGACAATGCCACAGCAATACAGCAATAGGCCTACCTGTACCCCTACAGTGTTTAGCCTACGTTCTGACGTTAGTAGTACATTCTGCCAGTACTGCAGTAGACGTTGATCAGTTCGCAGACGCATCGTGCAGCACAATACTTTTTGCCGTCGAGCTCCTGCACCTAATTTGACCGGAGCCGGACATGCCAACTCTGGCCGGAGCTCCGGTTGAACCCTAGCTATTCCTCCCCCCCCCCCCCCCCCCGCACCAAATTTCAAAGTGGTTACCTCTAGGAAGCGCTGAGCGGTAAATTGACCAAAAAATACAAAAATATACAAAAAAAATACAAATTTGGTTTGCCACGGGAACTGCTAAATTTACATTAAAAAACATTCAAAATGGAGGCCCGGCCCCCAAACAGGAACTGTTCGGGAACTGTTCCAAGGAACAGGAACTGAATCAATTGGTTTATGATGTGTGTTACTTATTTATGCAAATAAATGTTAATGAAAAAAAATTGTAAAAAGTGTTTCATAAAATAAGCGTACCCGGTATAAAAGCAGAAAAGTGGTTCAAGCTCAAAGGACAGTCCCCAAAGTAATTATACCCAAAAATAGGGTAGGCCTATGCCTAAGTTTGTGATAAAATGGTATCTACTTACTGACTCAACTGCTCAAATGATGGCATTACATAAATTCGGCAAACTGGCCTTCGGTTGCTATTTAGTTGGACTTCCCTTATCAATCCTACCGTTCTTCACCACGGAACCAACTTCCCTGCTAACAATCGTCGCCAGTTTTACCTTCCTCGCTAACTCCTTACTATACGCCGCGTTTTACTCACATCCGCCGGATTACGACGTGGCCGTTCGTGGATTAAACTTGGGCGCGATTTTCTCCTGCGGTTTCATCGTATCCTGTGTTGCTTCTGTTGATGCTTCTCCTTTAGGCTGGTACATTTGTGCTCTGAGTTTCTTCCATATTAGCGAGTATTTAATGACGGCTAATATTAACTGGCAATCATTATCCTTGTCATCATTCATCCTAAATCACAGCCCGGAATACAATGTCGCCATGGCTTCTAGTGTCCTTGAGTTTATTGTAGAGTTGTATTTCTTCCCGGGTATTAAAAGTTACCGTGCACCTCGTTATTGCGGCCTCCTCGTGCTTGTTTTGGGGGAACTAGTTAGGAAGTTTGCAATGTACACAGCTGGTTCAAACTTCGATCATATAGTCCAAGGTACCAAGAAGCAAGGACATATTCTAGTGACCCACGGTATTTATTCCTGGTTTAGACATCCTTCATATGTTGGTTGGTTCTATTGGAGTATAGCCACACAGGTTAGCTATTTGAACGACTCTATAGTAACTATACACGCCCCTTATTGTTAACCAACACAATGAAATATTAGATTAATTCGTTTTCATCATATTTAGTGCCCAATTATTATGTTTTTGTTAAATTAATTTAACATTTGAAATTTAATGAATAGGCCTAACCTTTTTAGAAGCGAAGCTGGAAAAAACTTCTAGTAGCAGTTTAGTCAGTGGCGCTGGCGAGTATAAAATCTGTTCTCTACAATCGAATTATATTAGAATAATAGGGTTCTGCATCTAAATCTCAATAATTAATCAACGGTTTATTAGTATTATTAACATTTTAAAGTCACTATTAATTATTGGCACATATCCATAACACGGCTACAGATTATTTTATTTTGTTTCTCATGCTATTATC